>PVKA01035112.1:0-22898 GCA_004027165.1 Ctenomys sociabilis
ACCATACAGAGTCGATGAAATAATACATTGCAAACTGTTTTCATAACGTTTTGGTATTGTACAAGGTGCATACATGATATTATATTTACAGGTCTTTATGTAGCTGAATTATATCAAAGATTCAATAATTATTTACCTAGTGGATGACCATAGCACTAAAAGCCGACATAATATCCTGTCCCACCACCAATAGTGCAGAAACTCTACACTGCAGTTTGAAGATCCTTTATGAGTAACAGAAAATATTAAACGGTTCTATTTTAGTGTGTATGGATCAAATGTCTTCCAGTGTATAATGATACACTTTAAAGGAGTAGGAAACTTTGGCTATGAGATTCCTGTAACTTGGAATGCATGAAGAGAGTTCTGGGCATCCCCACCTTACTGCCAATTGATTCCCCCTTAAGACATCCCCTGAGTGGACCACTCCAGAGGAGGTAGACGCTCTTGGAGAGAGGGGAGACAAGATCCAACTAGTCTATCCACCCTCAAACTGGCACATGATTTTTTTCTCCTGAGAATCTCATGAACTGTGAAAAGCATGTACTAACTCTTATTGAATATTAGTAAATATGTTACAATTGGTCTGGTGACTGCAATGTCTACAGAAGGAAGCATATCTGTTGTATATAAAAAGGTGCACTGGACGCAGAGCACTTTCCCTGTCATATTGTAAAAGAGATCACCTTTGGAGTTAGACAAAAGAAACAATTGACTGGAAGAAATTTGCCCAGGGCCCTAGGGCAAAGAAATCTCCAAGACACTTGTGTTCTCACTAGCGCAGCCTTTCTTATTAAGTTTTTGAAGCTCACAGGTAAAACTTACATTTATCATCTAGCAATCACATTTTATGTATTGGCAAAAACATATTATTTTAAGGCTGACAAAAATCCTTGTTACTTTTAGTTAATATGTAAAGCACAGGTACAAATTATTCCCCTGATAGCCATTGTAAAATGTAAACTATTGCAAGCTGCCTCCGCCTAATTTCTGAAGGAGTAACTCATTAAGTTGTTCTACTAAAAAACTCAAGTAGAATTCCTAGTTTACTAGAAGAAAAAGAAAAAGTACAAGAGGTAAGTGGAGATCATTCAGTGATCAAGAGCCAGTTTTCACCAAGCACTTTTAGGTATCCACCAGAGAGTAGCCCTGGCCATGACCCCTCAGGTTGTCTCAGTTTCTTCACACAACCAGAGATCTGTCTCCAGAAAGGAATCCAGCTGTATCTCTGGTCAACATTCCATCAGCCATGGCTTCAATGGGGATTCACCAAAGACAGGCTGGGGAAACCTGTCCTAGCCGCTCTAGGAGCATTTACATAACCACTGTTTTGTAAGGGATAGTTAACAGCCTAAACAAGATTACTTAGCACTTTACAGTAAAGGTTTTAAAGTTCATAATTTATCTCTTATGCACCTAAATGATAACTAGACCTAGGAGAAAAGGTTGAAGATCCTCCATCACACTAAATGTGCTTTGATCCCATACGTGTGCTGCTTTTGGAGTAGCTCCTTCTGGTGCCACTCAGAAGTCAGTTCTCTAACCTGTGTCTCAGGTTTAGGCTCCCAAAAGAGACCTACCCAAAATACTAAGCTTTATCTCATCTGACCTAGAGTGGTTATGTGCTGTTTTTCTAAAATAACTTCCCTGTCTTTGGCATTAACATGTGCTCATTTTCCAAGGGCTTCACTTAATTGGGACAGTCTATATCATTTTCCTAATTTTACATGCCTCTACAAAGGACAGTACAAAGAGCTAGGAAAATTAGGAGTAAGGTCAAAGAAAGGAAACTGAAACAGAGCAGGCCTGACATTTCCTCTAACATGTAGAGGGGCATCAGAGTCAGTCTGGCCCAGTGAACCTGTCATTCAAGTCTTTAAGAACAGTTGCTGACCTAATGTTATTTAGTTGACAAAAGAAATCCTGTGTTTCATATACAGGCATATATATTTTCTAAGTCTGAGCTAGGTTGAAAAGTCCCATTTTATAGAAGTTTATATAAAGTTCACTAGGAGGCTTACTAGCATTACTCTCTCCAGTGCAACTGTCTAAAGTCAAGCAAGGAATATCAATACATTTAGCAACTAGCTCAAATGCAACACATGAGTACAAAACAGTCATAAAATGTCCCATTAGAGAAATATCATAACCTTGTAACATTTAGCAACATTTTGACCAATATTTTAACAAAACCACATAAAACACAAACCATAAGCAATTTTAAGCAATTTTGACAGAACTGTATGAGACAAAACTATATGAGGCAAAAACCTGAACAATTATGAGTAATGGACAAAGACATATCAACATTTGAAACATAAAACTACGTTACCTAAATGAGTCCCAATTTAGGATCTATGAAAGAAAAGCAAACTTACCTCTATCCAGTGATCTCGATGGGAACCTCCAAATGACACAGGGAGAAAAGCTGGTCTCGGGTGGATGACCTCCAAATGATATAAGGGAAAAATGAAACTCCCAACCTGAAAAGCACCTGGGATGAGCTCATGTTCTCTAAAACTAAAGAACGAATTTTAGGAACAGAGGTTATGAGCAGAATATATTTATTGGAGGGAAAGAAAGCTTCTGTCCAAGAGAGGGACAGAGGGGGACCCGAGCAGGTTGTCCCTCATCCCCAAATTTTAATTAAAAGATTAAGGCCTTTGGTTTGAGTAGAATCTTATGTGATAAGTTGACACTGCAGAAGCAGTAAGCAGATTTAATCCAAGTCTGGTTTCCAAATCTTTTCTACAAGAAGCTTGCTTGCCTTAATGACTTTTTCTCTCAGTAGCTTATTAATGTGTTCCCTTGGAAGCTCTGAAGATTTTTCTTCTACTAAAAAAACATACTCATGCTTACAGCAGCACAATTCATAACAACTAAATCTTGGAAGCAGCCCCTCTATGCCCATCAACAGCTAAACAGATAAAGAAATGTGGTATTTATACATGGTAGAGAACTACAAAGAGAGATAAATTTAAGTCATTTGTAAGAAAATAGATATAACTTACAACCATATTGTAAATAAAATCAACGTTCAGTAAGTCCTGTTATCTCTTCTATAAGGGACAAAAATTATAAATAAAAGATAGATAATAAGAACTAGGGAGACAGCTGTTTCTCAGAAAGGAAGAGGATTGAGAGATGGAAGGACAGGGAATGAAAAGAAGAATGAAGGAGTGTGTGTACGAGTGCCAGTCCCTGGGAGGAATGCAATCATTGAGGACTGCAAATGTGTCCTTATAAAAAATAAGTGAATAAATTTAAAAGCTATTTCAAAATGCTAGGGTATTGCTCTTTCCTTAAAGCTCAGTTAGGTAGCTTTGACACCACAGGAAGAAAGGTAGAAATCTCTCCTTGAAGACATGCCACTTGCCAGGAAAGTGACATGTTCCTCAGTGAGTCATACCAGTATAAGGTTGATGTTTATACTCATTAAAATATGCATTTTCTTTTTTAAGTTGTTTTTGTCTTTTTGAAACAAGGTTTTTCTCTGCTGTCCAGTTTGACCTCACTGTGTGCCCCAGGCTAGCCTTGAGCTCCCAGCAATCCTCCTGCTTCAACTTTCCAAGCACCAGGGTTACAGGCGTGTGTCTTTACACTCAGGAAAAGATACATTTTCAGTCAAAATAGAATTGTGATTTTCATGCAATATAAAATGAAAATGTATGAGACAATCAGGAATTTATGAGGGGAACAAGAGATGTCATGACCAGTTTAAAAGGTAAGCAACACTTACAGTCAAATAAAACATGTGAAGCAAAGTTACCAATAAACTCAAAGTGGCAGAATGGCTCACCTTCCACATGAGCCCAATTTGCCTTTCTATGCACAGGAATTATTGGAATGCACTGAATTTTTTTCTGCACTGAATCACTTCTATATTTAAAAGGTTGTAAAATAGACACATCAGTGAAGACACAAGCACAGAGAGCCCATACAGATAAAGCTTGGTGGGACACTTAAATTTGAAAATCTTTCTTTTTTTTTTTCTTTCTTATTGTGTATTCTCTTTCTAGGATGTTTTAGGAACATCTGGTGCCTTGTAAAGGTAAAAAATTAAGATTCAGAAATTATCCAGGGAATAAAATCAGTTGCTGACACCCATGGGGGGGGGTACTAATTTTTCTCTTTACTATTCATAGTTCTTAGCTGGAACATTCTGTTCAAAACAGAAATTAACAAGAAAAAGCAAACAGAAATTTAACAGCATTGATGTCTTGTGTATGCCTGAAGAGACTCAGAAGCTCAAAAGTAGTGGCTTTGTGAGGACAAATATCAAAGAGCTGACTTGGAATTTTGGCTTAGATGCCATCTTGCTTTGAAACAAAGAAGGATGCAGAGAAAGTTGATTGTGGTACAGATGGGTGCCTTTTCCACTGAGAAGGATTTCTGGTGATTTAGTTGTTCTCTTTTTCATATAGCGAAGGTATTTTTAAAATTGAAGATTTTCTTTGTAGATGTAAATTTCCATTACAAAAGAATATAACTTTTACCATCTCAAGAGCTGTTCTTGTAACTACAGTTTCTCAAATGACATCAAAGTGACATATTCTGGTCTACTACATATCAAAGATAAGCATATTCGGGAATCCCTACAGGTCAAAAACAATACCATTCAGGAATTTAGGGCTATAGCTCATTTTGGGTAAAAACATAGAAATCAGTACTTCTTTTGATATTATGGCATGACTTAATTATTTGGCACAAACCCAAAATGTCATTCTATTTTCTATAAATTACCGATGAAATACAAAACACACTCCCTGAATAGCTTGGATGAGTTATATAACTGCCAGAAATTTCCTTGTGATTTATAGATCCATCTGCATAATAACAGTGATACTGAAAGTGTTATGGCTCATATCTAGATGGCACCCGAAGTCCAGCAAAAGCTGGACTTTGGAAGGTGATTGGGTGGCTGACTTGCTGGTAGGTGGGATCGAGTTGGAAGAGGTCCAATGAGGAAGTTCTTTCTGGCTCCTCCTTTGACTATCTCTGATTCCTAGGTACTGTGAGGCATCTTGGGTATTGTGTCTAATTAATGAGGAAGTAACTAAGACCAAAGCCAAAATAATAATAATAGAAATTGAAATATCCAAGTCTTATTGGCCTCTTAACATATGCCAGATATGAGCCCAGGGAGATAGCTCAGTAGAACAAGCACTTGCCTGGCAAGCGCAGGGTCCTGAGTTCAACCCCCAGTACCACAAAATAAGATAAATAAATAAATAAAACATGCCAGATATACTACAAAATGTTGTATATAAAATTTTTTAAATTTACTTTTCATAGCACCACATATAAAGGGAAAAATTAGGTTACGGAGTAGAAATTCATGCCTTCCTTACCCTAAGTTCCTCTTTTCAGTAAGAAGAAGACACTAACAAGTAGTTTTTGAATGATCTTAAAGACAGTGTCCTACAAGCAATGTGGTTCAGTGTATAAAACAGTAAACCTTTTGGTTTTCCCTTTTTTTGATTTCTACTTTCCTCAATATCTTGACTTGTTTTCTCTCAATGTTAAATTATGTATGGTTTTATATAATTGATGATATTTAATCTCATGCTGTGTTCTTTACATTCATCTCTTTTTCTTCTTTGTCTCTGTTGTTTTTACTGCTTTGTGTGCTTCAAGAGTCCATATCTCACTACACAAAAAGAAGGACCTATTCCAAGTTTGACCTTGATTTTATGGATATGGTAAGTAACCTTAGTAAATGCTTCATTTGTTTTATAGGTGACCCATTCTTGTTGTCCATATAGGGGACTGGCACTTCTATAGTAAGAGACCAGGAATAATATAAAAATTAATTTAATGCAAGTTTTATGTGACATGGGAGCCTTCAGAATGCAGACCCAAAGACCCAAGGGAAACTGACTTTTATGCTTGGATATGAATAAGAATAGGTAACTGTGTTCAAATGTAACTGGACAAAAGTTTATGACCTAAAGGGTTGAGCAGGGGTTGTTAGGATTCTTCTTGGACTCTTTCTGTGGCTCTGCTTCCTCCTGCGTGGGCAGTTGTCTTTCTGGAGTAAAGGTCTAATAAGCTACTGATAAGGTAGATCAAATAATTTCTTTATGGCCAAGACCTACACAGAGAGGTGCAGAAAAATAGAGTAATATTTTATACTTATACGATCCGCTACAAGGAAAAGGACTCTGGCTTCTACAACTCACATTGGGGAAGAGGGATACTGGTTCCTGTGACTGGTTTTAAGTAAGACAAGGGTGAGATGGATGGTAGAAGGTGACCAGAGAATTCTTGCTTGGTCTACAGCAGCTTCTGAGACTTTCAGCATTTCTTAGCTCAAATACCTAGCATTCGAAAGCACCATACTGTGGACTATAGTTTTTTGAACACCCCTCCAAAGTCTCATATTTATAGTTGTAAACTCTCTTGCTCTACATTTCTAATTCCTTGCTTTGCATTGTTGTAAAAGGAAAACAAAAAGCAATCATTATACTAGGGGCACTGTGTAAAACCAGTCCACTTCCCCAAGCCTGACTGTGAGCTTTCTCCACCCTAGTAGTGGAAAGAGTTTAGAACAAGGAAGTAGCATGAGTCATAGGCCTTGCCACACCCTCAGAAAACCCCTGGTTGCATCTTCCTCTTGTGCTGTGGTGGTTCTTTCTAGCCAAGTTCCTAGGTCACAGAAGCTAAGTTTTTGAACAGATACTCTGGTTTTCTGTAAGAAATGCAGAATCTATTTTATCAAGTACAGCAAAAACATGAGAAATAAACCCAGGTACAAAAAATATTTGACTGAATAGCAGAAGAATGCCTCCATGGATGGGCTGGTTGCTTAGAAGTAGGACTAGAGTTTGAAGTTCTTTTTTTTAAAAAAAATATATTGTATGTAATTATATTCAGGTGTTGTGCATAAGCTATATGAAGCATAAATCAATTTTGTGTAGGTCCCCTGGCAATCATGAATCTTATATCAGAAGATACCCAAGATATCCATTAACTATATGCAAAATGTTCCTGAATGAGAAATGTCAGAAACAGAAAATATTTCTGGTACCAAGCATTTCAAATAAGGAGTACTCAAACTGTGTACACTACAAAACAACAGTAATAACCATGTTGGTTCTTTCTTTCCCTACATCTTCCTGTCACCTGCTATTTTCACTACTATATTTCTGCAGCTCATAATAATGACATTCATCTTGGGGAACCAGTGCACGCACATGAAACATCTTGATCATTTTTTTCATCTGGCCTCCCCTCTTCTTCCCCTAGATCATTCCTACTTCCCCAGAGTGTCTCTCCCCATTTTTTTACTGTTTCTCCTTTAGTTTGCTCTTCAGATTATTTATATTTTGAATGTCTCATATTAGAGGAAACATGGTATTTGACCTGTGTCTGATTAATTTCCCTTAGAATTAATAATTCCCTTAGAATAATGCACCCTAAATCCTACAAATGATTTAAATGTGTCATTTTCATGACCAAATTATTCTCCAATGGGTATATATACCATATTTTCTTTATTGACATTTTCAAGAGTTACAGTGCTATCTGCACATATGGCAATTCACAATAGCTAAATTATGAACGCAACCACTATAATTTTCCTTTCTTCCTACCCTACCAACTCCTTATAGCTGTTAGGACGCTGCCTGAGCCTACCTTAGCACATCCACAACCCCAGAGACTATGCAGTGCATTGTTGCTGTAGCGAAGTTGCATTCAGTTTTCCAGTCTCTTCTCCAGAAACATGCTTTCTCAGCCATCATGGAGATCCTGAAAGGTGGTGGCCATGTTCCTCTAGCCAACAGTTTGGGCAATGAAAAAGGACTTCTCCTGTAGCTGAAAGTATCTGCCATGGAGATATGTCTGAGAAGGGGAAGGGGATTAGGTTCCTGTGATTCCTATGATTGAAGAAGAAGGTGATTTCAGGCACCTGCCTGGGGCACCTCTGTCACTAGGTATAAGGAAATAGAAGAAAGGTAGGAACAAATGTGGGATAGTAGGAACAGATTGTCATGGTAAGGAGCAGAGAGGAGGGCGACTGCGGAGGTCCTACTGACTGCTGAGGTCCTATAGTCTGGGAGAGGGAGAACTGGCTTGATGGTGGGTGTGGAGAGGTGGTCCTCTGGGGTGGTTCTGGGTTGAACTTTCAGAGTCAGGGTGGCATAGTGAAAGCACACTGAGCTTCTGTAGAGAGCTTGAGGCACCATGCTAAGAGAAAGCCAGCATGTGTTTACATTAATTTTACTCAAATACCGTGCTGTTATGGAGAGAAGCTTAGACTGACTTTGGTCTAAATATATAATGGTGATGTAGAAAAACTCATTTTACCTGGAAAACTTTAGCTTTCTCATTTAAATGACCTTAAAGGGTCCTTTCAAATTCAAATGATCTTGAAGGTTAAGTTTTTCCAGTGATCAGAATGACAGGCTATCAAGATTTGGAATCAGGTATATCTTCTCTCCTTTTTGTTAAACATATGTATATATTTTTAATTGACATTCAAAAGCTATTCACAGAGAGAAATTCAGTTTAAAATGTCCTTTTAGCTATGCAGAAGGAATTTGGAAATTGTATCTTTATAATACCTTTGTTGATATATAATTTCACATACTGTAATATTCCACCTTTTAAAGCATACAATTGAGACACTTTTTTCCAGTTTACTCAGAGTTGTGCAATCATCACCAACATTACATTTTGGACTATTTCCATCACCTTCAACAAAAATTTGTACTCGTTAGCACTTTCTATTCCCTCTTTCCTCTTTTTGTTGGCAACCGCGAATCTTCTTTCATTTTCTATAGATTTGCCTATTCTGGGCATTTCATATAAATAGAACCATACAATGTGTGACCTTTTGGGTCCTGTTTCTTTCACTTACAAAATGGTTCAACTGTATCATAGCATAGATCAATACTTCAATTTATTTTTATGAGTAACTATTCACTAGACCACATTTTATTTATCAATGCAACATTTGTAGGACATTTAAGTTGTTTCTACATTTTAGCTATTATAATACATGCTGTTAGAAACATTCATGTCTAATTTCTGTATGGACATGGTTTTATTTCTTGTGTGTGGGATAGAATGGGTATGTCTAAGAATTGTTGGATTACCTGGTAATCTTACAGGTAACTTTTTGAGGAACTTAAAGTGGCTACATAATTTTGCATTCCCATCATAAATGTGTGAGGGTTGTAACTTTTCTTTTTTTAAATTATAGTCATTTTAAAAATTACATAAAAAGTGGTACCACATTATAATTTTTATTAGCATTTTTCTAATGACTAACCATGAGTGTTTTTGTGTATGCTCATGCACCATTTAGATATCTTGGGGAAAAAAATAAAATTCTGTGCTCTTTTCTTAATTGTCTTGTCTTTTTATTGTTGAGTTGCGAGAATACTTTTTTTTTCTTTTTTAGTACAAGATCTACAGGGTCTCGCTACACAGATCAGATCACAGTGATCCTGCTGTTTTCACCCTCTCAAGCACGGGATTGTAGGTTCGTGCCACCACGGCCAGTCCAGTTGCTGTCTCAGCGTGGCCTGGGGGTGGGGCCAGCAAGGCATGTGTTGCCAGGTATTGAACCTGTTCGGGCCTCTTCTGCCTAATCAGGTGCTTTAGTCCACGGAGCTATCTGGGCTGCCTGAGAAATCTTTAGAAAATCTATATTCAAGTCCCTTTTTAGATCTATTATTTGAAATTTCTAGATCAGTTTGTAATACATTACTTAAGCAATGTAAGTCTTCCACTACATGAACACTGGATATCTTCCTATATATTTAGGTCTCTCTATGTTTTGTCTTTTCACCTCCTTGATTGTACTTTTATTTATTTTTTACTTTTTATTAGCACACATTTGCAGCACACAATGATCACATTCTTTGCGAGCCCTGGTACATGCACAACACTCTTTCCCCTTTGTTCACCACCCCCCAGCTCCACTTTCTTCCTCTCCCTTTCCCTGAATCTTAATCTTCTCCCCACCTGAGAAAGAGCAATCTTCCTATTGCCTAGCTTTTATTTTGTTCTTTGTTTATAATTTGGGCTCTGCATATAAGGTAAAGCATGTGGTATTTAAGGTTGTGAGTGTGATTTACTTCACTTAAGACGTGGTCACTAGGTCTGTCTGTTTTCCTTCTAAGGACTCAGCTTTCCTTTACGGGAGGGTGGTACGCCACTGTAGAAATACCACCTTTACTTTATCCAGTCATCTATTTTTAGAAACACATTTTTAATTTCTGTGAAATCTATGGTATCTACTTTTTATTTTATTTTTTATGCTTTTGTTCTCATGCAAGAAACAGTCACAAAGTAATGTCATGAAAATTTAATCTTGCATTTTCTTTTAAGAGTTTTATCAGGTTGCCAAGATAGTTCGATGGTCAAAGTGCGTGCTTAGGCAAGCTTAGACAGGCACAAGGGACCAAGATTTGATCCTTGGCTCCACATATTATGCCGGTCCTGCCCTTAGAGTGGGCTGAGCCAGGCAAAACATAAATAAATACACAAATTTTAAAAATATAAAAACAGAGTTGTATCACTTTATCTTTTACATGTAAATTTAAGATCAATGTGAATTAATTTTTACATATGATGTAAGGTATAGAATCAAAGTTATTCTTTTATATGTCAATATCCATATGTCTGTAACATTTGTTGAAAAGATTATTATTTCTCTACTAAGTAGTTTTGATGAAAATAAGTGAACCAGGAAGCAAGAATTTACTTCTGAATTTAATTCAGACAGGTCCAGGCCTTCAAGGAGACAAGACGGCAGGCAAGGTGACTTTGCAACTTGGAAGAGACAGACACTTCCTATGGGTCATACCTCAAGACCAAGACAAAAAGAGGAAACACAGCTACGTGCTTCCCTAGGGATGGGCATCAAGGATTGACATTCTAAAAAGGTATCAATAACCTAGAAAGAGTCCTATTGAGTCACTAGCCCAACTCCCAACGGGAAGAGACCCTGTCCCATATTCATGCCCACTTGCTACATGATTCACTTCCCCATTTGATAATGGATTTAATCAATTTTACCTGAGCAATAGTGCTTGTAATCCCATTGGTTGACCATTGTTTTGTCCCACCTCTTGTCCACCTAAGCGAGTTCCCATGTCTTTACCACTTTAGACCTGCCTCACCGCATGGTTTTCCTCTATAAGAGTCCCTGGAAGAGACAGCTTCCTGGGGAATGACCCACTCAGGCCCCCCTCTTGACTCTCTCTTGAATAGGAGCTCTCTTTCCCTTAATAAATCTATTCTGCCCATAACCTTCGTTTGTTCCTAAAATTCATTCTTTGGTTTTAGAGAGCACAAACTCATACAGATCAGGTCCAGAGGTCGTTTTTCCCTATGTCATTTGGAGGTTCCCTATATCGTTTGGAGGTCACCCACCTGAGATCAGTTTTTCTCCCTGTATCAATAGCTTTGTGATAAATTTTGAAATTAGGAAGTCTCAGTCTTATGACTTTGTTCATAGGACTAAAGACTGCTTTCATTATTTTGGTTTCTATGAGTTTCCATAAAATTATAAGAACAACTTGTGAATTTCCACAAAAAAAAAGTGCAGCTAAGTCTTTGGTAGGGGTTAAATTGAATATATAGACCAATTTGTGGAATAATAATATTTTGATATTTTAACAATGGTAAACCTTCTGATCTGTGAATATGGGATGTCTTTCTATTTCTTAGGTATTTCTTTCAGTGATATTTTCCAGATTTTCAAGTTACAAGTTTTCCACTTTACGATTTTATTTTTTTATTTTTTTTGGTGGCCTGCTTGGCCCACCCTAGGGACAAGGGCTGACAAGGCATGTGGTGCTGAGGATCAAACTGTGGCCCCTGCACTTTGCCTAAGCTTGCCCAAGCAGGTAAACACTAGGGCCTGAGTTCAATTCCTGGTTCTGCCAAAAAAAAAAAAGCAAGTGCTTTAGCCACTGAGCTATCTCACCAGCCCCTATGATTTTATTCTGAAATATTTATTTCATTTTATGATATTCCTATAAATAGAAGTATTTCCTTGAATGCCTTTTTGAATTATTTCCATTACTATATAAGAACAGAATGAATTTTTATATGGATCTTATATCCTGCCATCTTGCTAGATTTATTATATTCTCATACCTTTATTGACTCTTAGGATTTTCTATATACAATATCATCTGTAAGTAGAAAAAAAGTAGCTTCATTTTCTTCCTTTTCACATACTTTTTGTTTATTTTTGCTTATTTGATCTCACTAGAACTTCCAGTATAAGTACCACTCACTAACTGATTGTGTGACTGGAGCTCCACTTCCCTAGAACTTCCAAAACAATACTGAATAATAGTGACTAAGACAGACATTTTTTGGTCCATATTTTAGCAGAAAGCAACTCATCTTTCACCAGTAAGTATATGTTAGCTGTGATTTTTTGTATAGGAAGCCTGTGTCAGGCCACAGAAATTTCCTTCTATGCCTAGGATGTTTGCTTGTATGTATATTTATATTCACATAAAAGGCTGTAGAATTTTGTTAAATGCATTGTCTTCATCTATTGATCTATACTGTATATTTAACCTTTATTCCACTTACATGGTTTTTATATATAATGCATCTATTTCTTAATACATTAATGTATACATTTCTTAATTTGAATATATCACATGTATTCAAATGTAGTACATTGCATTTCTTAATTTGAAATACTTATTACAAAACAACTTCACATTTCTGGACAAATCCCACTTGATCATCATAGCATGTATTGATTTTAGATATTGTTGGACTTTATTTGTTATACATTCTTTGAGGATTTTTAGTCTGTACTTAAAAGAGTTATTGAGCAATGGTTTTCTTCTCCTTAAATGTCTGTGTCAGCTGGGTGCGATGGTATAGGCCTGTCCTCCCAGTACTCTGGGAAGCTGAGATGAAAGGATCTCAAGTTTGGGCCCAGCCCAGGCAATTTAGCAGCTTTAGCCAGTGTTACAGCTTGTATCTGGATGTTTTTCTAAAGAGGGGAATTTTCAAGGTACCTGAATTAGAGTGTGAGAATGTGTATTAAGGGTTCGAAGGCTGCAGAGATAGCTCAGCTGTCTATCTGTGTTTGCCTGGCAAGTGCAAGGACCCAGGTTTAATCCCTGGTACTGCATGCAGTGCCAGCCTGGAACCACGGGCACCTCTTGCCAGCCACTGAAACTGGGCATGGTGGAGCAAGCCTGTAATCTCAGAACTGGGGAGGCTGAGATAAGAGAATCACTATGATTCCAAGCTGTGCAATGAGACCCTGTACCAGATAAATAAATAAATAAATGTTTTTCTAAAAAAAAATAGTTTAATACTGGGATTAACGTTAGGCTCATAGTGGGTATGAATGACACCAATCAGTAGGCTTGTAGCCTGGATACTGTATGAATGGAGAAAAAGAAGGCAGGCTTGCTGCTGCTGCTGGCTGTTCCCTGCTGCCTTCTTCCTGTCTTGCATGGACTGTTTGATCTCCAGGAAGGCCCACTGCCACATCACCCTGCCTTCGAGACAGCCATCTATGGGTTTAAACCTCTACAAACCATGGCTTGAAATAAACCTTTCCTCCTGAAACTTGAGGTGTTGGTTATTTTGTCTTAGCAAGGAGAAAAGTAACAAAGACAGTCAGACCCCATTTCAAAACAAAAAATATACAGGACTTTCCCTGTAGCTCAGTGCAATCCTACTACTAGGAAATAAGGTCTATTTTGGCATCATGGTAATTATCTCTCTCTCTTCTACTCTTTGGAAAAAAATGGTGAACAATTGTTCATTATTTTTAAAACATTTAATTGTCCTGTAAAATCATGTAGGCCTAGGGTTTCTAATTATTAGATTAGTCTCTTTTAGTTCCATTCAAATATTCAATTTCTTCTTGGGTCAGTTTTGGTACTTTGTGCATTTCTAAACATCTGGCTACTTCATCTATATTCCCCACGTTGTTAACATGCAATGGTTTGTAGGTTTTTCCCTTCCCATTCTTTTTTTTCTATTAGGACCTTAATAATTTCCCTTCTAATCCTTGATTTTAATAATTTGAGTTATTTTTATTTATGGTAAGGTATGTTTGTTAGACATGAACTATCTTAGTTTTTGTTTATGTGGGAGTAGAGTATCTAACCTTCTTTGTTTTGAAAGGCAGTTTTGCTTGACAGGGAGCTTTCTGGTGACAGTCTTCTTCCTTCAGCACTTTGCATGTAAAGAACTGCTCTGTCTTCTTTTAGCCTTGGTTTAGACAAGAAACCAACTCTTCTGCTTGCTGAGAAGTCTGTATGTGTGATGAGTCACTTTTTTCTTGCTGTTTTAAAGTTTCTCTCTTTGACTTTCAAGTCTGGTTACAGTGTGTTTCACTGTGTAATTCTTTATTTTATCCTCCTTGAGGTTCCTGGGACCTTTCGATATGCTGATTAATGTATTTCATCATGTTCAGAAAATTTGGGGCTATTATTTTGTCAAATATTAATTCTATCTTCTATTAACTATTTCTTCTTTTTGCTCAAAAAGACACAAGTTTCTGAGAGTGGGTTATTTTTCTTCACCTTTTTCTTTTTAGTGGTGGACAGTTGTGGTTGGACTGTCTTCAAATTTATTAATAGTCTAACAGTTCAAAATGATTGCTAATCCAATCTAGTGAATGTTTCAATTCAGTTACTGAATTTATCAACTTTAGGATTTTTATTTTTTAAAATTTCTATCTCTGATGTTCTCTATTTGGTGAGACGTTCTTATACTTTCCTTGAATTTTTATGCAACATCTCTTTTAGCTCATATGGTGATTTAAAGTATTTATTGATAAATTTTAAATTTGGGATTTTATCAGATTGGCTTCACATCTTCTTATGCATGGGATGTATAGTCCTGTTTCTTTTTGTGCTTGGCTTTCTTTTCTCACTGAAAAATTGGATAATTTAAATGATATATCTACTATAAAAATCTTTTCCTCAGGACTTATTCTTGTCATTTATTCCTGTTGTTGCTGTTTATTTATTTAGTGACTTTTCTGCACCAATTATGTAAAGTTAGTATTTATTTCCATGCATAGCCACTGACACCTCTGCCTGGCTAGATTAGAAGTCAGTAAATTATTAAACATAGATTTCCTTAGAGTTTTCTAACGAAATAGATATGTATGCTGGTGAATATCTTGAGTGCTCTTCTAGGTGTTTTTCAAGTCTGTTTTAACCTTTCTTCCTACTTGTGCAGGAGACTCAAAAAAGGAATAGGTAAGAGATTAGGATTTTCTCAGGTCTCTACATATACACAACCTCACACATATAAGTGGGCTTCTGGATGCCCCAGAATGTTTTACTGCTCAAAGCTCCATATAGATATCTCATTTCTTAGCTTCCGTGTTTTCGCCAGCCTCCTATTAACTCTTACCAGCAGCACTGCCTCAAGCAGTTGCAATGTGAAATCACTGATGCCGATTTTTATTTTAAAAGTGATCTAAGTATAAGGGGAACTACTTGCACAGAGAAAATTCGGGGTTATCTCAAATAGACAAACTCAGAAAATAGAGATTTTTGATGAACTGCCACAACTTCCTTTAAAGACTGTGGGACTTGTAGGAGGTTGTAAGCTCAAAGTTTCCTCTTTGTAGTTTTTCAATAGTTGTGAGGCTGTTGGTCTTTCTTTCTCTCTCTCTCTCTCTCTTCTTCTTCTTTTCTTTCTTTCTTTCTTTCTTTCTTTCTTTCTTTCTTTCTTTCTTTCTTTCTTTCTTTCTTTCTTTCTTTCTTTCTGGAAAAGGGGATTAAACTCAACTTTGAGCTTGCCAGGGAAGTGCTTATTCTACTGAGTCATCTCCCCAGCCCCAGGCTGTTGGTTTTCAATGCTGCTATGAAGGTAGGGAGTTAGAGAGTGGGGAATCGGATGCGGTTAAGTTAAATACCAAGAAGTTCATTTTTCTTATTAAAATTTACCCATGTTTCTTTACTAAGTACTTCATGGAATTTTACCAGCCATATGTTAATCTTGAGAATTCTGAAAAAATTGAGTTTAATGATTTTTGAGGCACTGACCTCATTGCTTTCTGACATTTAAGAAATGTTCTCTCCTTTAAGATGTTAGAAATAATTTTTAAGAAGATAATCTTATGATATAAAAATTTGAAAACTATTAAATGAACATATGCCAAGGATTTTTTTAAACTCATTGTTGTGGAGCTCACTGAAAAAGGACTATAAAGATTATAAATTATAAGTTATGAAATTTAAAATATATAAATTTCTAAATTATAAAACATTATTTATAAATTCAAAAGGAAATAAAAGAACACTCACTCTTAGGTATTTGAGGATACTAAAATAGTTTACAAGGAGCTGCATACTTAGTAATCCCCTACAACCCAGTAATCAATTGTATTTCAAGGGAATCAATTTACTTTCTTTTTTTTCAGACAAGAATCATTCGTACCAACATTGAGAGTTCTAACGTAGTTGAAAGACATAAAAGGCGAAAATAGATCGGAAGGCTGGATTGACAGGGTGCTCCATAATTTCTTTTTCCCTTATCAAAGTCTCGCAGTGTGTTCTGATAAGGGAGGGGAGGGGCATGTAGGAAGTTGCTGCATAGAACATTTTGGGGTGCTGGGCACATGACTGAAGCCGTGGAGGAGGGCAGAGCAGAGTATAGAGGTCACGCTCAGGACTTGTGACCGAGTGTTTGATTTGTGGTTTACCTGGGTGATAAATTCTCTGTGCTCTGGCTCCTCATTTGTAAGGGAAAGGCCGAGGGTCAGGTGATCATCACGGCTTCTTCCATTCCAGGTGTGTCCTTTAAACTGTGGCCGCTGGGTGACAGCCGTCAGCGTTATAAGCAAGACACACCCATGCCCAGGCCCCGGCACTGTCCTACCTAGTCAGAAATTGCAGGGTGGATCCCAGTGCTCTGTGTAATAGCCGTTTCTCCAAGTTTGAGTCTGACGCTGCTACACTGAGAACTTTTACTCAGCGCTTTCTTGAGATGGAAAATTAAGATCAGAGAAATTCCGTTAGCCACCAGGAGAGCATTGGTACGACTTTCTTCTGAAGAGTGAAAGCACAGAGTTCCTATCTGCATGTAGGAGACATTCAGTTTAGTTACATTCTTTTCACTGTTTTGTATTAAAAATGGAAATGGCCTATCCACACGTGCTGTAGGTGAAGCTTCCATCTAGTATCTATTTTGACACTTTTCGGAGAAAGGAGGGAGAAGTATTTCTTTGTTTTGCTATAGCTAGAGATCAAATTTCTCAAATCTCATGATGGGAAGAATTTGGTTTTTCACTTGAAAAGGCAAAGATCACAGGGCACTGTGCATCATGTGGGAAAACTCATAAAGCTCAGGCTCTGGAAAAAAAAAAAAAAAAAAAAAAAGACAGAGAGGGACAGCCAAATAGCTCAGCAGATTAAAGTGCCTGCAAGCGGGCACAGGGGCAGGGGGTTCAGTTCCCAGGTTTGCTATGCTGGCCTTGCCCCAGGGTTCCTTGAGATGGCAACTGAGTCTGGGCATGGTGGCATGCATCTATAATCCCAGCTTTTGTGAGGCTGTAAACAGGCGGATCACTATGAGTCTGATCTAGTAGTGAGACTCTGAACACCCTGTAGACCCTTCCTAAAATACAAATAAATAAATAAAAAGAGCTCAGGCTCTGGCCTAGGTTTGTCTCTTCTTTTCCACTAACCCATTTTTTTTTGTTGTTGGTATATAGAAGATTGCACCTGTTTGTCACTATTCTTTCCAACTTGCAGGATATAGCTGTATTGTGGCATTCGTAATAGTGTTGTTCATACAACACAAACATTCTGTAACATGTCTTTGCACATTCTCATCATGATGCCCCTTCCAGCACTTTTTGTGAACACCCCATCTGACTGACTGGAACAGAGATGATCATTATGTCTGTCCCAATTAGGTTGCCCATCCTTGACAACTCTCACAAGTAATTTATCCTTAAGTGTAGGTCACTGAGGACAGTGATGTAAATAATATCTATGACATTAAGAACAGTGAACTAAGCCACCCTGAACTGTGTTGCAGAGGTAAGCTTTTCCAGCAGGTATGAATATGCAGAAAGCATTATATCTGCAGTCAGTCTCTCTTAAACACTTCCATTGTACATTCACATTAGGCACTCAGAGTGTCATTAGCAAAGAAGCTAACTGTTTCAACTCAGCATTTTTCAACTTCTTGGAGCATGCAGCATTTTCAGCACTGACATAAATAATCACATCCTGCCTGGGACAGGCAAATGGGGATTGGAGATGATCCTTAGGATTTTGTAAAGGAGAATCTCTTAAATAGCCAAGAGTGAGGCATGCTGCTGGGACCCTGAACTGTGCTCTATCGTGTTGCCATAGCATTGATACAGCAGGGCCAGAAGAAATAAAATAGGATGCTGTTGTACTCAACTGAGGATCAAGTGAAGTAAGATATGTGAAGGCTGGTGTCATAAAGTATCAAAAAATATGAGTGATTCAGTGATTAAGATAATTAAGTTCATCACAACTTCAGCACCCAAAATCTGATGCATGGAAGGACAGCACTGGCATTCCCAAGGACCCTGTTGGAAATGAAGAATTTCAGACCTAATAAAGGCTTAGTATATCAAAACTGCTTTGTGGCCAGAGGTACAGGTTGGAGTCTGAAAAGCGCTGATACTTTGTGTTCTGTTCCTATTCGTGTAACATAGCTCAGGCACATATATGGTCCCTTGTTCCCCTCACTGTGTACCCTGTCTAAAATTCCTGGTCATTCAAAGGTTTTCACCATTTGTTTCTTTTAAAAAAAATAATTGAGAAAGAAATAGCAATAAGACAGTTTCAAAACAGGTTAGTAGGACAGTTGCGATAATTAAGACATTGCATATTGTTGTCTTCACAGTAGTTATTCATAGTACAAGATGCAGACATGACATCTTGTCTAAACACTATTAGTACAAATCTCTCTTCTCACTGAACTAAGAAAAAGTAGCTATGTAAGTAACCTAACTAATGACATATGAATTTATCACTACAAAATGGTCTTTCATTTATATCCCCTTTTTTGTTTAGTTTTGTCAGAGATGGGTATTCCATTGCCATTCTAATATTGTAGGGCTGAGCATTCAGCAAAATAATCCAATATACTCCAGTAGACCATAATAGTAGCGGGTTATCTGAAGGACTGGCAATGTCAGAAGTTGTTGAATTGAGCCTTTTACAGCTCAGCATATTACTATGGCTTTTATACCTTGTGTTTATACTTTTCTGCTGGATGGATTAAGATAAAAACAAGACCTATATAACAAAAAATGTAACTTTTGTATCTGGTAAAGTCAGTCAAATCCCCTCAGGATTTACCCTAAAAAAGTACAGCAGTTTGCAGAACTTTTCTCAGTGGCAGCGATGTGGATGAATCACAGCCACTGCTTGAACATTCTGCTTTCTGTGAAAGCTTGAGAGAATGTTTTCTGTCTAGGTGACTCTCTGTTGGCACACTATATACCATCATTCACTTTCCTCTGTGTCCCCATAATCTCCTTGATCAGATAATTTGGGACACCACTGAGTTACAGGATGTTACAGTGTAAGTTCTCTTATGTCCTTAGTCCTCCCTAACCTTAAAGAGCTAGGGCCAAAGTGGTGGCTGTCCTTGTTGCCCTTCTTTTTGCCTAATGTTCTGGTCTGCAAACTTAAGTCGTTAACCCTCCCTCCAGAAGAGAAGCTTAATGATATTATTACCCTACAACATCTGCAGTTGAGTTTAGCATCACTATCTGTCTGAATATCAAACATCTTAGACATAACATGGAACAGGTATTTTCCAACAATCATTGATATGCTAAACTTTAAATTCCTATTGAATATGAAAGAAATAGAAAATTAAAATAAATAAATAAATAATTACACATCTTTGCACAGAAACTTAGAAATCTAACCATAGAAAACATTGTAGCAAGATAATCCTATGACATTTTTTCTTTTCTCTTATTACATTTTTTTTAAACAAACATTTACTTGAGAGAGATTATAGCAGTAAGTGATATGATATTAGAAGCAGTATACATTTAGAAGATCAGAATGACAGACATTCCAAGCATGGCCCTAGTATTACATATTGCTATCTTCGGTGCAGTTGCTTAGTTCATAGGTATCAGCATATATAGTAAGTCAGGGTGAGAATCCTACCAATTAACTGCTAGTTTCAAAAACCTGATGGAGATTCTTAGGGCCATTTCCTTAACCATCTTGTGTACATAAATGTATGGTTTTTTTCTTGCCATGTTTCTTAGCTTTTCTCCTTGCCTTCTCTTTGTTGTTTAATCCTTAAGTTCTTGCTTTCCGATTAGTTGTGTTATACCTTTCAATTTTTATTTCTTCTTTTGAGTTTTTATACTAGGGAGATTATACAATATTTAGACATATGGATCTGGTTTATTTCACTTAAGAGTATATCTTCAAATTGCATCCACTTATATATGAAGGCTTCAAGTTTATCATTCTTTATAGCTGAGTAATACTCCATTGAATAAAAACACTACAATGCTTTCATCCATTCCTCAGGCATTTGCTTGCTTCCAAGATTTGGCTGTCACAAATTGTGCAGCTATAAACATAGGTGCGCATATATCACTATGATATGATGTTTTCAGATCCTCTGGTTAAATTCCCAGTAGGAGGATAGCTGGCTTGAATGGGATTTCCAGTCATAGTCTCCACACTGAGTTCAAACATGAATAAGTGTTGGACTTTGTCAAAAACCTTTTCTGCATCAATTGTGTGGGTTTTGGATTTTGCTCTATTGATATAGTGTATTACATTTATATATTTGCAGATATTGAACCATCCCTGGTCATATTGTATCACCGTTTGTATCAATCCAGACCTTTATTCCTCTTTCCCTCATCTGAATTCTAGTATCACATATGGTTGATTTTATACTAATAATTTACCTGGGACAAAAAAAAAAAAGTTCTAGAGGAACACAGGAAAAATATTTAAATGTCCTATTTAAAAATGTCTAAATGTCAAATGCTGTTGATCCTGATACCAAGCCAACCCCAGTCAGTCTTTCTCAATTGCAGGAGTGGCTGAGGTAGGTGGGGTGCACATGATTCCCTTCCATTCCATAAAGACTTCTACGAGTTAAAAATGGAAGTTCTGCAAATATGAAAAATAATGTTCCTTATGAGAATAGCGTCATTTCACAATCTTACCTGGTATGTGAGATTTAGTGATAGCTACAATAAACATCAAAAGGCACTTACACAGAATTCTCTAGTGAGTTGCTTCCTTATTGATTTTGCTGCTCTAGGAAGAGGATGAAGTGTTCATTTGCTCCACTGCTTGTAAAGGGACTTTGCCCTTTCTGGGATGTGCATGTAAAATACAGATTTGTTTTCTACTTAGGAAGATGAAATAATACATCTAAGTGGATATCAGATCAAACTGCTGATATTCATACAATTCTTCACTAGACAATAGAAGTAGTTTTTGGTGATCTAACCCTTCATATCTTCATGCAGGAAACAGAGAAAAATTTAAATTCTGACAAATATTTATTTAGCTTGTTCTTTGGTGGAGATGATGAGTTGTATGGTGAAATCTCAAATATTCAAAATTAATTGTTCCCCCAGGGAAATAGCAAATCTCTAGTTTTAGCAACCTCAAAGATGACAGAATTCTAAAAAAATGCTTCTGAATGTTCTCTGTTCTTTAACTCTCACACCGGTGTTTGTCCATGCCAGTAAATAAAATAGGTTTATTATATTAAAATATGAATCATAAAAAAGGGAAGAGAAAATGACCAATATGGGAAAAGAATGTGATACAAAGAAGTCCTTTGTGAATTTAGGGGAGAAACCGTGAAACCTTTGGAGACAAAAAGGTAAGTGCATGGGCTCACTAGCTCAACTTTAAATCCCACAGTGTTGAATATTTATGGTTTGTCAGAATCAGGAAGGGCCTCTAGGCTCCTAGGAAGAAATTTTGCAAACTGATCTCTGATTCTCTTTTGGCCCTAAGAGATTGTTTACAATTAAAGCATCAGCCTGCTTCTAAAATAAGAAGTAATTTCTGCTTCCTCAAGCCACTGTTATCACACATCTTCTTACTCAAATTTATGAGAGTTAAAATATTAAGAGATTAGTCATGCAGAAAGAAGCAGGAATTGCTTCTCAGTTTCAAGCATGGGTTGTCCTAGAATGGCATTATCCATGAAAACACTTTTTGATGATGAAAATGTTCTGTGTCCTCTTTCCAATATGGTGGAAATAAAATTTTAATTTAAAAATTTTAAATAATGAAAACTAAAATATTGCATGTAACCTATGTAGTGTTGGATAATGCAACCCTATGAATATTTTTCAATTGTTAATTTAAAATTAGAGCAATAGTTTCATCTTCTAATATCATCTTAGTATATATGTACAAAAGCCCCTTTGTATCTCATGTGTGACCAAATTTTAAAGTATTTTTAGTGATATTCCTTAGATGCTGTTCTTGCAAAAAGTTGATCTTATGTAAGTCATGGAAATAGTTCACACATATGTCCAAAACGCTCTCATGCATGTGGTCTGTGGAGAAGTCTTCAGCAGTAGATAGAAGAAAGATGGAGGAAAATAAGAGTGAAAATGTTGAGTTCATTGCTCATTTTTTTAGATCTTCCATTGTCTCTTTGTTTCTGTTGTAATATATTTTTCTTATGATGACTTTGCTGAGTTCTTTCATTTATTTTGTGATAAATAGAAGCACTGCATATTTTACTTTTTTCTGATCAATGCTTAAAATTACCTGCCGCTGGGCGTGTGGCACATGCCTGTAATCCCAGCACTCAGGAGGCTGAGGCAGGAGGATTGTTGTGAGTTTGAGACCAGCCTGAGCTACAAAGTGAGCTTAAGGCCAGCCTGAACTACACAGTGAGACCCTGTCTCAAAAAGACAAAAA
>PVKA01035113.1:0-22896 GCA_004027165.1 Ctenomys sociabilis
TTACCCCGAGCTAGGGGTGAAGTTCTGGCTCTTGCATTTAGCTCTGGAACCTGCAGACCCCAGGTGCTCCCCTGTGTGTGGTGAGCCCTGGTCGTGTGCGTGATGGCAGCGGCTGGGAAGGAGAGAAGCAACGCCAGGCCGGAGAGCACAGCTGGAGGCAGAAGGCGGCCCTGACCTGGCCGATGCCCCTTTTGCTGCTGGGTTCTTCATCGGGGAGGGGAGCCCCTGTGAGGTTAGGACCAGGCACCGTCCCATGATGCCTCCATTCATCTATGCAGCTGTGCAGAGGACAGTGGTGACAAGTTCCTGTGGCCTGTGACGTGGCATCTTCATGGCTCAGAGTGAACGCCACACAGGGCTGCCAGTGTGACAGAAGTGCAGCACAAGTGATAAAGTCCAGCACGTAAGACTTGACTGTGGTACTGGCCTGTGGATTTGCTGTACTGAACTTTTTATCGGTTTAGAGTATCTTCCTCCTCACTGATTCAGAAACTTTTGTGCTGGATGTGTAGCCTCGGCTACAAAGTGGGTTCAAGGACAGCCTGAACTGCACAGCAATCACCTGTCTCAAAAAAACAAAAACAAAGATCACTTTGTGAGATTTGGGGATGGAGCTGTGGCCGCTACTGGTTATAAGTGACACTGAAGCATAAGTCAGACTCTAGATTGTTCATTGAAAAGCACTTGTGAAAAGTGCTCAGTGTAAAGCCCTGTGCTGTGTCACTCTGGAGCGGCCCTGCAGCGCTGCTGGCTTTTGTGGGTTTTTTGGTGGATTTGAGCACGCTGGACGCACTCCACTGCCCTCCACCACGGAGCTGCAGCCGTCTCTGCTGCATCTCTGGAGTGTGTCATCTTGTGCTTGATTGAGTTGCGTGTTGCTATGCTCCTCGTGGCCTTAGGGGGGAGCCAGGCCTCCTGGTGCACCCCTGTAATCCTAGCAGTCTGGGAGGCTGAGGCAGGAGGATTGCAAGTTAGAGCCCAGCCTGGGCAACAGTCCTAGAGTTAAAAAAAAAAAAAAAAAAGGGTGGGGGGCTGGAGATGTAGTTTAGTTTAAAAGCCCAGGGTTTAGTTCCCAGAACTTAAAAAAAAAAAAGGGGATGGAAACCCTAGGAAACAAATTCACTGAACAGCTCTGGAGTCCTAATAGCTGGTGTGTCCCATGTGCCAGCTTACCCTCTGCCATATGCCCAGGTTTCCTGTGCATCTGGGCCTGGCCTTAAGCTGTGTTTCTGCCACCACCTTACTCTGCAGAGGTGAATTCCTGCTCTGTGCCTGCCCTCCTGGGGCCAGCACATCCTCTGAGTGGGCTACCCTGAAGGATACTTTCTTCTCATGGTGCTGTCCTCACCATCACTGGCCTCCCCAGCGTCCCCCAGGGCCCCAGCCCCAGACCCCCCTTCTGGCCCCCTGCAGATCCATACAGCAGGGCTGGACTGATGTGAATCCACCACTTTGTCAGCCTCCCGGGCCTTTTCTCTTTAATAGCTCAACAGAGACATCTGCGCTGGCAAGCATCCAGAGTGCGTGGTATTTATTTTTGATTTGAAATATGAAAAGCATTTTTGAAAGACAACTGACTCCTCTGAGTCATGCCCAGGGGAGCAGACGGCTGCAGTGTGGGCCTGCGCTCTCGCGGAGGAGGACAGCAGCGGGGACTACGATGGAGTGACCTGGACTTAGGTCACCGCCTGGCTCAAGTGCACTGACCATAAAGCAACTTGTGGGCAGGCGCCGTGGCAGTGGGTAATTGAGTGCAGCCGTGGCTTAACAAGGAGCCCCACACCGGGGTTCTTATGGGCTGGGCCCTGGGCACAGAAGCCCACGCCCACTGTGTTGAGCATGGTGCTTCAGCGGGAGCAGTCACAGTGGCAGGTGCGCTGAGTCCCTGGGAGTGGCTTGCTTTCCTTCTTTCCCTTTGTTAGACCCAAGCTGTCCAGGACCTGCGGTGAGAGCCCACATGCATCCCCTAAGTTCAGCTTTGCCATTCCTTCCTCGGGTCTTAGTGCCGCCCTGCGAGGTGGGCCAGGCCTAGTATGCTGAGCCTACCAGCGGCGAGTGGGCTGAGGCATGGGTTCTGTGTGACCCTTGTCCTGAATGCTGAGGAAAAGCCGGGTACAACCCCGGACCCAGTGTCAGGGCCCCGGATGCCTGGCCTCCAGTCTTGTAGCTGCCAGTGGAGATGACTGTTTCTCCCTCCTCCTTGGGTTTCTGCTTGTGGGAACAGGGAACCCACAGTTTAAACATGCTTTGAAGTGTTGCAAGTCCTTGCAACCCAGCGACCCAGGAGTTGACTCTGGTTAGCTCCCACGCCTCCGTGGACCCAAGGGCACTGTGTCCCCTGGGCAGCCACCTGGCGAGGGAACAGCAGCCCCTGCCCGCCGCGCATGCTGGGACTCCTCCAGCCGGGTGGGCCTCCGGGCAGCCGGACTGCTGCTGCCGCCTGTTGACCTGGCGAGAGCAGCAGGGTCATGGCCATGGTCAGTTTTTCCACAACCATCAGATGGATCCATTTAGCTCTCAGACAAGGTAGGGGATGGACCAGCCACCTTGGGCCTCAGATCAAGACCAGTCGCCAGCATAGACCCAGGCGGCCCAGGCTGGGGACGCTCGCCCGGCCAGGCTCGCAAATGGATGGGTAAATATTTACCCTGTCTGAGCCTGAATGGGAGCGTCTCTGTGTTTTGCTCTTCTGTCTCTTCCTTCCCTCAGCCTGCTCTCCATTCTCCTTTAAAAAAGGAACCTAGGGGTTTGGCAGGGCAAGCGCTCCGTGGCCAGTCACTGCATGTCCTTTGGGCCCGCCTGAGCCCTCCTGCTCCTCGGTCCTGTCCCCTGGCAGGCTTCCTGGGCTTCCAGCCCTCCTGGCCTGCCCTGTGCTGCAGCCAGGGCCCTCAGCCTGTGGCTGCAGGCAGCACTGGTACTGACTGTCCCCTCAAGTCTCCTGTTTGTCCCTGACCTGGGGAGCTCCTGAGGTTGAAGGGCCATGTCCTCTGCACCTCAGAATTATCCCTTTATCGGCCGGATGGCTGCTTGCGTCCCATTCTCTGCCATCCTCCCCTCAGGCCAGGCCACTGTGCATCGGGCTCAGGGCTTCCCCATGGAACAGACGTAGACTGCCGGGGCTCCAGGGACAGCCATGGCGGGAGGCAGCAGGGCAGCTATTTTTAATGGCATCAGAGGGGCTGTGCTTCTGCGGGGCTGCCACCCAGCCTTGCTGAGGGCTACTCTAAGCAAACAGCTCTCGGGCCTTTGTTGCTCACTGTTTATTTCTGGGTTGCAGCCTGCACCCTGGCTGGGAGGTGAAAAGGCAAACAGGCGAGGATTCATAGGCCCTTCATCTGCCCTTTAAAGTGTGACTAGCTCTGAGCTGGCCCTGGCCCTGGCCAGCCGTGTGTGCGCTGCAGGGATCCAGCCTGTGGTTTGTGATGCTGACCCCGGGCACTCCCTCAGCTGAGCTAGTGGGCAGGGGTGGGAAGTGGAGTCCCTGAGGTGCAGGTTCAGGATGGGTATGAAGCACAAGCAGGGCCCTGGGCTACGTGCTGTGTCTCCTGGAGGAGCTGGGCCCTGGGAGTGGAACCAAGTTTGGGCCCTGGCTGTTTGCTCCTGAGCATTGGGTAGTGTTGGCCAAGTTGTTTAACCTTCGTGAACCTCAGTTTCCTCATCTGTAAAGTACAGGAAATGTCATTTCCTCCCAAGCTTCTTGTAAGGATGAAAGGGAGCCGGGTACATAGATCCTACAGGGGCAGCTCCTGGGGTGTGGTAGTTTGTAATTCCTGAGATCTCACGATGTTTTTGTAAGAGTCCCTGTCTCATGTGCCCCTTTGGCACAGAAGTACAGCAGGCATGAGGGGCTCTGGTCTAGAGGAGTGGAGTCTGCCTGGGAAGAGAACAGCATCCAAACAGCAACTGCACTCGTGTATTTCAGAAGGCTGTGCCTTGCCTGGGCTGCCTTGCTGGGGCCAGAGCTGAGTCTCCTCTCCCGTCTTCTGTGTCACATGTGCTGGGCTGGCTGTGCTGTTTGTCATTTTATTCTCATGGCACATGTGTTGTGGATGGATGTTGGGTACACTTTACAGACAAGGAAACGGAGGCTCCGAGAGGCCTGACACCTTACCTGGCCACACGGGCAGCGGTGAAGCTGCGATCTGGACCAGGGTCTCCACCCTTCAGCTGCACAGAGCGGATTTGTGCTCAGTGCCTCAATGAACTATTCAGAACAGTACCAGACCACGAGAAGGGCCCCGTGGAACTGGAGCTTGGGCACATCACCTCTGGAGGCCTGCGGATGAGCTGGTGTTGGTGACCAGTGGTAAAGGCGGTTTCATCTGATCACAGACCCTTGGAGGTGGCTGCTGGGAGGGTGCAGTGGGCCTCAGAGGGCCTTTTTCCTCCCCTGGGAAAGCTGGGCTCCTTGTGAGGCTCCGAGAAGCTGGGGCTTGCTGCGCGAGGAGCCCCTAGGAATGTGGGGAGCATTGAGGAAGCCAGGCTACCCCCATGCATACATCCATGTGGTTCTTTGCTCGTGTGCATGTGCAGCGAATGCCTGTTGACAACATGGGGTGGGGGCGAATCCCTGGACTCCCATCTGGTCATCTTACATCTCTACCTTCTCTGTGGCACTTGGCCTTGACCCATCCAGCATGGGAAGCTGAGGTGTAGGGAGTGGCAGTGCCTTGCAGGAGACCGAAGGGCCACGAGGGACCTGAGAACTGGGAGTTCTTGACGTACCTGGAGCTGTCACCCACTGAGTGGCCTTCACACTCTGTTGGCGGAGCACCGAGTTACATCCTCGGGATTTTGTTTCCATTTTCAGGACATGTGTTTGATTTTTAAGAGCAGCCACAGTGCTTCCGGATGTTGAACAGTGACTGACGCTGTCATAGGCCAGGCACTGATTGTGTGGGGGGGAGGGTCTGGTGACCGTCCACGACCGTCCGGGCATAACAAGGAGGAAATGGGTTTGTGGACTTTCAGCTTCCTGGAGGTCACGCAGCTTCCAGTTGCTCATTCCGGATCCCTGACCCAGCTACCTCATTTCTGTGACGGGGTCAGGGGCTGGTCCAGAAGTGAAGCTTGCTCACATTGTCTTAGGAAGAAGCCTTGTCTGGTGCCAAGGTGACCAGTCCCTCTGTCCTTCAGAAGCCAGCCTGGATATGGTGTTTTCCCCAGATCCCGCCTCACTGACAATGCAGCAGCAGAATGGAGAGTTCGAGTTTGTGCAAGCCCCAGTGCTGCCCCGCCTCATGATGCAGGACGTCATCCTCCTGGCCCAGCTCCAGGGCATGCACGGCCTGAGCAGACTGCAGAGGACCAGGTTCCAACCAGTGTCCACCAGAGGGGTCTTCTGTGGTGGAGACAAAGTGTCTGGGAGAGTAGCAGGCCCTTCCCTCTGTGAAAGGGGAAAACTGAGTCCTCTGAGTTCAGCCATGCAGCCGGCTACACATATTTGTGAGTGTGCCTTACCTCCCTATCTGAGCAGCAGTTACCCTGCCAGGGGCCTCCTCCCACCCTCCCAGCGCTTGACAGGAAGTGGATGCCTGAGAGTTAAACCCTTGCTGGTGAGCAGCTTAATCCCCACAGTGCTGCCAGCAGCTCGGAGAGGGACAGCTTCACTGTTTTCTATCGGATGAAATGGGCAATCAAGGAACACCTCAGGGGGTGTTTAAGCCCTAGCCTTCCCCATGGGAATCTGTACCCCTCTCTCCTGGCAAGGTGGAAGTTGGGCCAGGAATGAGAGACTGCTGCTTCCCCAGGGAGCAGTCGACCCAGAAGTCAGGACTCCCAAACTGCCTTCCTTTCCAGTTTGGGAGGCAGGGGCCTTGTGGGCTGGGGGTGGGGGGGTGGGAGGAACTGGGCGAGGCAACATGGGCAGGAAGTCCAGGTCAGGCCCTGCTCCCGCACTGCCTGGCTGTGTGGCTGGGGCAGCTTCGGTCCAGTTTCCATATCTAGGAAGATGAGCTCATGAGTAAGTTTGGGTTGTTGTCCTGGCAGAAGAGTGACAGGCTTAGCTGTGCTGGAATCAGGAGGGTGACAGTGTCAGCCGCCGTTTCATCCTTAGCAGGCTGTCGCCACCCCACGCTGCTCTGCGGCAGTGGGTTGGGTTTTCTTTCTGGTAAGCTCTTTGTTGGACCTCTGTGAGAACTCTGGTCCGCCATGAAGCCTTCCATCTGGGGGCGTTCCGCCCTGTCCCTCAAGTCTCCCACCTCCCTCACAGCACCATCTGTGTCGTCCCGTGACATTTGTACCTCCTTGGCCCCTCTGAGTGCATGTCCAGCTTGCGGTGGCCGCACCAAAGGCCATGGGCTCTGCAGCTCTCCCTCGGGGGTTGCCCTCACAGCAGAGTGTACCTGGTGGCTGCTGGTGGAAGGGAAAACCTCACCTCAAGCCTCTTCTCATTCTTCCTGGTGTGTCCCATCAGGCCACTGGGCCTCTTTCCACAGGTGGCCGCCATCTTCCTTGTTGAAACAGAACATGCCGATACTCCACGGCTGTTTTTCCTTAAAAAAGCTTAATTGGAATTTTTAGCACTTTTTTTTGAAGATTGGCTGTGTTTTCATTTGCTGCTTAAAAACAATGAGGAGGAAAACAAAGTATGATCTTACTGCTAAAAACAATGGAGCCAAATCTGAAATGAGTTTACAAAGTCATTAGTATTTTCCATTTGCGGGCCCCCAAATGAGTGTAAGTGCAGTTTCTTGTAATTAGCTACAAATTAGACACGGATCCGGAGGACTTTTCAGGGAGCCGCACTCCAAACCCCAGCGAAAGCTGGTGAGGGAAGGAGCCAAGAGGTGCTTGGGCTTCAGGTCTGAGACCTTAGGAGGGCAGGGCGGGCCCATTCCCAGTAATTCGCAAACTTGGCGAGGATGTTTGGGATGATCTGTTCTCACTTCTCATTTTCCTGAATGAGGCGACCGAAAGATTTGAGGAGTGAGGGGTCAGAGCGGGGCAGTGGCCTGTGCTCCTGAGCCTGCGGCCAGGGCTTCTGTCCATGTTGCCTGTCCCCATGGCCTTGTACATCTAGCATCTGAGGTTGCCACTGGTCACTCTAGTGGCACCAGGACGGCGTGGTCAGGGTTGCCTTCTGCCGAGCGCTCTGAGCTTCTGGTACTCCAGCGCCCACCAAGTGCCGCACTGCTCACAGAGGACAGTGGCTTCTCCCTTCCTTGACGTAGCTGGCGGGTGCCAAGGCTGTGCCTCCCCCTGCACACAGAACCTGTGGCTCTGCGGAAGGCTCCCCGCCACCCGCTGGCCCCGGTGACTCAGGCCGCTGCTGCTGCTGAGCCTGCAGAAGGGTGCAGAAGGCCTCCAGAGGGGAAGCCCTGGGGTATCACGTCCTCTGGAGTCTGGGGGACACTCAACAGAGACAGAAGCTCCAAGGCAGCTACCCAGAGCATCCACAGTTCTTCTCCATGGCTTTCTCCGAGGTCTCAGGGGCCTCATTGCTCCATCTCCAAGCCCCAGTCCTCTTTCCTTGGTGACTTGAGCATGGGTGCTATGTGGGAGGGGATGATGTTATTAAAGGCATAGCCCCCGCTGGCAAGGACACTGAAGCCAGGCCCAGAGTGCTGTGCTGCTGGGGCCTTGGAGAACACCGTCCCACACTGTCCCACCAGACAGTGTACTGTCACTGTCACTCCTGGCCCTGCAGAGACCCATAAGACCCATGAGTTCCTTCTGACCAGCTGAACACAAGGGCTTAGAGAGGTAACGAGTCCTTAGCCTGCGAGCAGCAGAGGTGGGGTCAGAGCCTCCCAGGGCAGGGCTGTGGTCCCTGGGCTCACGGTAGGAACTGGCAGGTGCTGGGGAAGAGTGGTCTGGTGGGTGACTGCAGGAGAGATGGCAGAGAAGGCTCCCCGCTGTGCCAGGCACAGCAGTCTGGGCATAGGGGTCTAGAGGGGACAGTGACCTTCACATGGGTGCAGGAGGCTGGCCTGGTGAGTCCTCGCCACGCCTGGGCCAGGAGCCTGGCTGTCTGGCTTGTTGAATGTGGCCTCGGCTGGTGGCCTTTCCCTCCGGGAAGGACGGGGTCATGTCACCCTGTGTCCTACCCTGAGCTGAGCTGATGTCCGGAGTGTTGTACAGTGTGCTTGGAACCAGGGAAGCCTTCTCTAAATAAGTTTTCACTTTCTCTTGTACTTACTATTATTATTTTTTTTAAATTCTGTTTTCTTTATAACAACCAAATTTTTTAGAAGACAGGGACAAGTTAACACATTGTTGTATATATTCTCTCAGGCCAAGAATTTCCCAAGTGTTTACATACGAAAGCGCTTTGAACTTTGGTATTCTTAGCTGCCTCTCTGCTGGGTAGACATCCCCTAAGACGCCTGGCGTCCATGTGTGTGCGTGTTCCCAGTGCCATATAAGATGTAAAGTGTTTTGAGTAGCAGCAAGTTTGATTACCAGGATACCTTCTGTTAGATTTAACAAGTGTTGGTATTTTTCGTATCTGCTTTAGATAGCTGTGACTTCCCTTTCTTTACTAAACTAAACATGCCAAGTCTGTGGAGGCTCCCGCATGCCCACTCTCCTGTTTCTCTTCCCCCCTTCCCAAGGGATTTTGTTTTTGAATTTGGTGAGCCTCTGACCTGACCGGGCTTTTGCAGTATATCTTGTGCAAAGCCACACAGCCCCAGGGGATGTGTTTGAAACCAACCAAGCCACATGGTCAACCTCAAGGAAAAGCAGGCTAAATATCCGACTGGGAAGACACACAGACCCAGCTGCTCCCACAGCGAAAGTCCTCAGCTAACATTCATTGCCTTGGATTTAAAACTTGAGCTCCACCTCAGCTCATTGCAAATACATTTGCCTTTAAGCCATCACAACTGCCCCAGTCATCTGGAACTTCTGTATAAGTAATTGGGACCTAGAGCCCCTGATCCTTAGAGCAGGATTTCTTTTAATACCTATTCACCACAACTGCATGGTGGGTTCTTTTTTGTAACCTCAGACTTTTTTTTTTCTCCCTTGAGGCAGGCTCTCATTCAGGCTGGCATCAAACTCACTAAGTAGCCTGTGCTGGCCCTCCTAAGTGCTGGAATGATGTGCGTACACCAGTTTGTTTAACTACAAACTTTTTAAACAGTAGGCATCTTAATGCATGTGAGTGGTGCCTCTTTGTGTTGGTTTGCCTTTCCTTAATGATTAATGATTAATGACGATCAGTAGTTTTTCAGGAGTTGTTGGTTTTCTGTGTATCTTTGGAGAAATAACCACTGAAGTCTCCATATTTGTAATTGAGCTGTTTGCCTTTTTGTGGTTGAGTTAGGAGTTCTCTGTATATTCTGAACATTAGTTCCACGTAAGGTATGAAATTTCCAGATATTTTCACTAATTCTGTAGGTTGCAGTTTTACTGTATTGATAATGCACAATATTAATGCAGATTTTTTTTTTGTACTTTAGAGTCTATTTTGTCATTCGTTGCCTGAGCGATTTGTGACATACCAGAAAATGATTGACAAATCCAGTCTCAAAACTTTTCCTGTATGTTACCTTCTAGAATTTTTATAGGTTTAAGCCTTACATTTAGGTCTGACCCATTTTGAGATAACTTTTACGTGTGATATTAGGTAAGATATTAATTTTTTTGCATGTGTCTATTTTTTTTCTCAGCACCGTTTATCAGAAAACCTTTTTCTCATTGCATATTCTTGGCACTATCAAATATCATTTATTGTCATTTAGTATATACTCAAGGGTTTATTTTGGGGCTCTATATTTTGTGTCACTAACCTTCATCTCTGTCTTTATGCCAGTGCCACACTATTTTGATTATAGTAGCTTTAGAGTACATTTTTTGCAATCAAGTGGGAATCGTCTAACTCACCCAGTTTATTTTTCCATCTGTGTGTTTGTGCTAACAAATAGCATCACTGTGCTTCCAGCAGCCTTACTGGAAAACTAGGAATCACTCTCATCTCCTTGTATTACCTCTCTTCTGGCTAAACGAGCCAGCTCTGGAGAAGCTGCTTGCTATCATGCTATCTTTTCCTTTTTCATCAGCATTGGTCAGCCCTTAGCCTCTCTTCTCTGAATGTAGGTTTTCTAGTTCATCTTTCTGCCTTTTATTTCTGCCCATTTCTGGCAGGATGAGGACAAGGACATGGACTTCTGCTCACAGCACTGGGTTCCTAGGCCCCTCCTTTACCTGGCCCCTGCTGAAATCCAGGCTTATTGTTGGAGAAGTAACCTCTACCCCTGCGGACTCTTCTTCCCACAGCCACCAGGGCAGAGGATGGAGGTCACTGGGCGCTGGGGTCCCTGGTACCCAGCAGCCCATGTAGGCCAATGTCACTGGCAGAAGGATTTGTGACCCCAGACACAGTTGCCACGGTCAGGCCAGTGGGCAGAGCTGGGTCAGAAGGCTCCCGGGGGTCTTCCAGCCAGTCTGTCCGTCAGGCCTCACCTGGGTGTGGGTATCCAGGACACATTAGACTGCGTTTGTGGCTCCGCCTAGGTTCACATTTGGCCAGTTGTGGAGACTAGCATGGGATATGTCTCCTCCTGTGGTCCCTCCCAGGTGGATATTCCCAGCAGCTCACACTGTCAGCAGCTTGAGTGGCTCAGGGTCTCAGGTCACTGTCGAAACTCAGCTGTTTCCATTCATCACCGTGAAGCCATCCTGGAGCTGTGCTCCCTTGTACTTTTTCAGCTGCCTATTCACCTCTGGGTCACTTCTTTTCCATATTCACTTCTGTACAAAATTTGGTTGTCTTGTATTAGGTTGCTTCCTTGTTGGACTGATTTTAGTTTAGCTTCTGGAATTTTCTGTTACACCACTATTTCAACCAAGTCTGGTTTTTCTGGGTTAAAGTCTTGTGTGTCCCAGAGTTACAGATTTCTTCATCAATTGTAAAAGTCAGCGACTTTGCTTGTCTGCAGGTTCCGCTGCTTTCAGTTTTATATTGTATTGACTTTTTTTTTCTATGAGATTTATTTATTTTTTTCCCGGGTAAATTAAAAAAAATTTTTACATACTGCCAAGACATGTGCTCCGTTGGTCTGTTTTTAATTTTCATTGCATGTTTAAGAAGTGTACTTTTTGCCATTACCAGTTTTGTTTGGAGTTGCTAGTTTCTCCCAAGTCGGGTTTTTCCTGCTACTCTGCTCAGCATGCCTGGGGCAGACTGTTTTGCTGTGTTCTTGAAGTGTTTGGTACAGGCTTGTAGACAGGGCTGGTGTCCCCTGGAGTTGTTCTGTAGGTGTTTCTAGGGCTTTCCTGGACCAGCAGCACCCCTGGGCGGGGAGGGCGTGTGCTCCCTCCCTTCAGCTCTTGTGACCCCAGTGCAGCACACTCAGTCCCTGCCTCCCAGGCAGGACCCCGGTCTTCACTCCCTGTGGCTCTTGGAGCTGCTAGCATGCGGCTGCCAGAGCTCTTCCGCTGTCTCTCCCTGGGTGGGGTGCACATTCTTGGGATGGCGGGAAGCCACATTCCCAAAGCAAACCTCTGCGTGGGTGAGGCAGAGGCGTTACTCATGGCCCTGTGCTCTGTTCTCCATCCTGGGAGCCTGTCCCCCCACAGGCCACCAGGGCTGACCCTGCCTGGGCAGCGGGTCACCATCAGAGGCCAGACCGTCTCTGAGCCTGCAGCCTGCGGGGAGGAAGCCCCTCGCCGCCTTCTGGCCGCTACTGTTCTGGGCTGTCCTCAGACATGGGTAAGTACTGCCCCCATCCCCGGGGACACTAGTGCTCTTGGCGGCTCTTTCTGTCTTTTCTCCCTTCAATTTCCTCGACCTCTCCTGGGTCATGACTGCCACCGGCAAGTCAGCTGTGTGAGCAAATCGTGCCAGGCAGCGTAAGTGCTATTGTGGGGATCAATTAAAGCAGCTCCTGCCAGAGCCCAGTGGAGATTTCACAGATACTTTTGTTCCACACCTCCCCTCCTTGCAAGGTGTGAAAGCTCGATCCAGGAACCATCCACTGGCTCACTGACCAGGGGTGATGTGAAACAGCAGTTGTAAAAAATGTGCTTTCTCTCTACCCCTTTTTTTGGCCATTGGTCAGTGCCTGGCAACTATAGCCCATGCTCAGCCCATGCAAAGCAGGCAGCCGCCTCTGCTTGCCATGACCTCCAGAGCCCTAGTGCCATGAGGCATCAAGATCCTTCCTCATGGGGCAGATCCAGATCTGAAGCAGCTACCAAATAAACTGAAAACTAGTTCCTAGCGGGGTGGCGTGGTGCACACTGATCCCAGCACTGGAGAGGCTGAGGCAGGAGGATGATCTTGAGCTTGAGGCCCGTTTGGGTTACACAGTGAGGCAAGGCTAGCCTGGACTACATACGGAGATCCTGTCCGAGAACCAGAAAAGGGCTCCAGGTATAATTCTTGTGTGATGTGCTCTCCTTGGAAAAGAGAGATATAGGGTCTCTGTTCATTCACATGGGCCTCCAGTATGCTAACCAGATTTCTTTTTGCTTTTATTGGGGGGGGATATAAACCTTAGATGCCCTATGACACCAGTTCTGTCTCTTTGGATTTCTTACCCTTTCCTTTTCCTATACTGGAGATTTTTCCAGGACTGGAGATTAAATCCAGAGATTTTGGGCTGGGGAGATAGCTCGTGGAATAAGCACTTCCCTGGCAAGCGCAAGGTCCTGAATTCAATCCCTGGTACCCCTAAGTAAATAAATACTGAAAGAAAATAAGTAAATGAATCCAGAGATTTTGCACTGAGCTACATCCCTAGCCATTTTTTAAAAATGCTGCGACAGGGTCTTACTAGTTGTGTAGGCTGGGATCAAACCGGGATCCTCCTGTCTCAGCTTCCCATTATGCTGGGATTATGGCTGCCAGGTTTTGTGATAAAGCATTAAGACAGAGGCAGTTGGTTTCTTGCCCTGATGCCCTGCACTGTCTACTTGTGCCAGAATTTTTACCAGAGGGGCCCTTCTCCCACAGTGTGGTGAAATCCTTCCCTTCTTGGTCTACCCTTTGCAAGACAGGGAAGAGAATGGTTTGATTTGAGAGGCAAACACAGGGACCTCTTAGGAAATTCTGAAGCATCCAGCAGCACCTGGGGCCTGAGGCTGGCTGGGTGCTGGACTTGACATAACAGGCAGTTCCTGTTACCTGTGCCCCTTCCTTCCTTTCCCAGCTTTATCCCTTCTAAAGCCAGGTTTGACTCTGGCTGTGGTAAAAGTTGGGAAATGGGGATGGATCAGAAGTGGTGGTGGGTCACTCAATGTTTGTTTGTGTCCGTGACCCAGCTTGGGATTGGTATGTTCCCCGGTCAGCAGGTATGGGCAGGCCTGGGTGGAAACTACTGTGTTTATTCTAAGAAGACAGAGGGAGGCTGGGGAACTGGCTCAGTAGAGTAAGTGCTTGCCTGGTAAGTGCAAGGTCCTGAGTTTAATCCCTGGTACCGCAAAAAAAAAAAAAAAAAAAAAAGGGACAGAGGGTTCTGGAGGAGACAATAAGGACAGGTTGATGGCCATAAGCCCTTAGCCGCTGTCTTCCCATTGAAAGTGGGTGGGGCTTGCTTCTCCCTGTTTTCCCATGGAAGTGGTAACCAGGGTGAGCTGGTGGGAGGCTCTTCTTTCTCTTCCCATCGCCTCCCCAGCTCTGTCTCTGCCCCCCCATTGTACCCCTCCCTGTGCTGTCTCTGACAGAGGTTTCCTTTTCCTAAAATTGTGTATAAATGGGACTACACCATTTGTCTAATTTCTTTGTCCTTACATAATTACTTTCAAGTTTTTGTCTGTTTTGGTAGTAAGTTTCTTTTTAAGGCCAGGTAGTATTTCATTATATAGATGGAAAAAGAGGATTGCTCACCTTAGGGAATTTTTTTTTATTTAAAAAGCTTTGTGATCTTCTTTCCATGTTATAAGTTTCCTAGGGAGGAATTTTTTTAAGCATGTGCTTTGAAAAAAAAAAAAAAACAACTTGTTTAGTATTCGTTTGGGCACACATTGCCACTGCATGGAGCCAGGGAATGTGCAGTGTCTGCTCTGGGCCAAGCGTGCTGGCCTTCGCAGGGGATGGAAGGAATCGTGTGCAGGCCGAGGCCGACGTGTTCACGAGGCCTGACTGGGAACAACTCCCACTTGGTGGCACTGGGTCTTGGGCTAAGCGTTGCCTTTTGGGGGATTTCAGGTCCCAGCCAAGCTCAGGAGGCGCAGAGGAGGTTTGATCCTCTCAGCCTGTGTTGGAGATGCAAGTGCATTAAAAAACGATGCATTGTCTCAGATGACCACTGCAGAATATTCTCGCATCTCATGGACACCTGGCCGCACCCTAGCTTGCCCCTGGCAGTACTTTAGAGTTCAAGGCTGGCTTCTCAGCACTGCCTTTGAGCAGTGCTTTGGTGGGTGACTCCCACTAGGCGCGACCTCCCGCACAGCCCCTTGCCCGTCATCCCCATTGCAGCTTTCTGCTGGCAAACAGCTGGCCCTCAGGTTGCACAGGGAAGCCAGCGGTGAGTGGCATGGAGCTGGGAGGAGGCTGTTTGGTGGTGCCAGCGTGAGTGGAGCTTCAGCGATATGGGGGCAGAGCCAGTGCCTGGATCTGAGGATGCCCACACATGTCTCCTCCTTCCACCCATGCAGGGCATGGACGTACAAAGTAGCACAGGACATGGAGGGGGGTGAACTAGGGGCTAGGCCACGCCTGGTGCATGGCGCCACATGCTGCAGGGCTCTTAGCCGCGCTTGGGGTGGGGTGAGAGGCGCACCCTGGCGCCCCTCCTCCAAGCCTTGCCAGCCCCCGGTACCCTTCCCCAGCTGCTCAAGAAGCTGTGGTTTGTTTGCTACCACTGGCCCTATTTGACATTCCCACTACTGTCCCAGTGTCGTGCGGGCTGTGGCCTGTGGCCTGGGAGCAGGAGAGTTGGGTTGAGTTCTAAGCTGGCCTGGGCAGCCAATTTTCTTTAATGCTGGGCAATGACAGTTCTGATAACACCTCAGAGTGAGGGTGCCCTGCACTCTGATCTTCACTTCTCTGTACCACTGTGACATAGCTGGGCTCCCCACTTGGGGCCATGAGCATTCTTCACAGAAGACCTGCACCCTCCTTTCACGGCCTCTGATTTGAGCTCCGCCACCTTCACCTCTCTCCTTCCTCCAGTTTGAAGCCACCTCCTTCCAGGAGGTTGCTCTCTGTCACTTGGGTGCCACTATTTTGCTGGTCTTACTCTGGGGCTTGGAGTTTTGCTTTGTGTTTCTCCTCCACAGGAAAAGTCACAGTCCTGGAGGCCCCTCTTGCCCTCACTCACAATCAAGAAGAAAGGACTTTGTGTTTCTGTCCATGTCCCCATGCCCTACCGCCATCTGCGCTCTGGGTCGCTCATTGGCCGTGTCACTGTGAGGCAGTGAGGGATGGGAAGTGTGGACATGGACACCTGTCTTTCCCAGTGTCTTCAGAAGGTTAGAAGGTGCCAGGAGGGAAGGCAACAGGAGAGACCAGGTGGGGCCATCACTTGTAGATGAGACGACTTTGTGCTGAGCCATCTGGCCCTAGGCACAGCCAGAGCCAGGACCTGTCTGCTCCAAGATGGGGCCCAGATGTCGTGCGCTTTCACGGCTGTCAGGGAGGTCTCCAGGTGACTAGTACTTGTCCAGCAGAAGCCGTGTAACACGGATGTCTGCCCTCAGCCTTGGTGCTGGTGACTTGGTCTTTCTGGCGCAGTGGGTGCCATAGCGGAACTTCCATACTGAAAAGCATTTTCTCACCTCCTGCACTACCTGGCCCTGTGCTGTTCCCCCCCCTGCCATTTCGAGTCACACCCCTCAAGAGCAGCTGATCCCTGGTTTGAGGCTTCTGGCTCTGATGTGTGTCTGTGAGTCACTTTACCTCCAGGCTCAGCCTGATTGGCCTCTGTTCCTTTCTTACACCCTCTGAGATGTGTGCAGTAGGGCCTGTTTCACAGGCTTCATTCTGTGCATTAAGTGGGGGTCTCTATAGGATCCTGGCCCTGCTGGGCAGGGAAGGCTGCGTTCACAGGAGTTATTTCATTATGCCAGGCTCCGGGTGCTAAGTGATGGGGACCCCAGGACTGTAGGACTCCAAGGAGAGAGAACAAAGGGAGCTTGCAGGCAGAAAGAGCCACTGTGCACTGCAGCAGTGGAATATTATTTGGTGGTAGGCGGGCCCAGGTGGGGGTGGGTGGCCACATACGTGAGACTCCTGTGAGTGTCCAGGACCTGGGGAGAGAAGTTCATTTCTGCTCTCTTGATTGTAGTTCCTCAGGGCTGCAGCTTCTGGCTGAGGGCCGGGAGCCCTTTTGGAATTTCTTCCTTCCTCCCCAGAGGGATTCTTTGCTGTGTTGTGGGTAAAGTTGCCCCCAATGCACCAGAATTTTTTGTTGAGACACAGTGGGAAGTCTGTACCCAAGGCAGAAAGGAATGCCATGTGGCTGTGTGACTGCGCTCCGGTCCCTGGGACACACAGGACACCGCTGCTGGCTGACAAATCAGTGGAAATCGCTTCTGCAGACTGGTGAGAACGTCCCCTGGGAGGAAGGAGTGTGTTGGTGGGGTGAGGGGTGGCCAGGGCGGGCCAAGCAGACATAGGTCAGGTACGGTACTCCACGGATCTCACACTAACTTTTCTAGCAGTGGAATCTCACACATGCACATGCACATATGCACACACATGTGTACATGTGTGCACACACGTGTACATGTGTGCACACACTGGGAGCTCTCCTGCTCTTGGTGTCTTCTAGCCAAATCAGGGGATAGCGGGTAATGAGAAGCCTGAAAATTTCCTACTCTTAAAAGTAGGAAACAAGGGTGAGGGATGTGGCCTTCATTAGGAGTGTGGTATGGAGGGGCCCCAGGAGACTGTGGCCCGGGATCCATCCCCACTTGAGTCTTCCTGGTCACATGGGGGACACACTGCACATTCCTAGTGCCTGGCCATTGTGCCATCTGTCTGCCCAGTGAGATATAAAGGAGGAAGTCAAACTGTACCCTTAGCACAGAACCTGTGCCCTAGCTCCCCAGCCATGAACGTGCCTCTGCTTTTGCTCTGAGTCTTTGGAAGCCTCACTTCATTTTGCTAGGACCAGGCAGCTGGGGGGGCCTCGTCATTGTCTGGTTCCCCACGCCCCACCCTGGAAGGCCATGAGAGTTGTCTCTGGGAATGAGAAGACAGTGGAGCTCAGCCCCGCATGTGCCACTGCCCTGGAGCAGTGAATCAGCTGGGAAGAAAGGGAGAGGGGAGACAGCCTTTTGTGGTCTCTGCTCTGCAGAAGAAAGTGAAAAAACAGAGTGACTAAGAGCCCTGTAATAAGAATTGTTTGTTTTGTGAGCTAAGCTAATACTGAAGTCCAGTGGCAGATAAGACTTGAAAAATTGCCTCTGTTGGGGGAGGGGTTTTTTCCATATTGTGCCCTTACTATTTTAAGAGAACAAAGATTTTTTTCCCTTCTTTCTTTGGGAAGCTTGTGATGGGCATTTCCCCTGCCCTTGTTGCTGCCACGCTTTTCTCTTCAGAGAAGTGCAATCAGGAGGAGGGAATGAACCTGCCTCTTTCTCCCCTCTCTACCTTTGCCTCTAAAATTAGTCTTTTGAGGCCGATAAGTGTTTTCCCTACTCAATTTTGTGTTTCCCCAAATGGAGCATCATGGGGTTATGGGAAAGAGGAGCCACGTTGTCCTGTGGGCTCCAGCGTGGTGTTTTCTTTTGTTCTCCCTGAAATGGACTGTGGCTAGGAGGCGGGGTCTGCAGCGCTGGCCCTGGAGCTGCTTTCCAGCCCACGTGGGAGGTAGGTGTGGTGGCCTCCTGCCCTTGTGCTATGTGAGGTCAGCTTCCAGGGTGGGTGCTGGAGGCCAAGCAGGGGTGAAACACACTTTGCCCTCAGCCGATCGGAAGGTGGCCAAGGGCTGCGTGGATCCTGAATGTTTCATGAGAGATCTCTCCAAAGATGAGTAAGCCATCTTCGTGAAGAGCTCTGCTCGGCACAGATACAAGCAGCAGTTCCCCAGCAGGGTGAAATGGCCATCAGGAAGCTCTGAGCACAGAACCTGTGTACTGCAGTAGGCCGTGTCAGACCAGATCTTGGTAGCATTTTCCATTTGTGACTTGAGGGCTCTGTGATCCTGTGACCCTTGAGAAAAAGCACTCCTGGGCATGTACTTGGAGGGAAAGCCGCTTGCGAAGAAAAAGCCAGCAAAGGAAAGGTCTTCAGTGAGTTCCTCCCTCCTTCCCTTCCCTTCCCTTTCCTCCTCCTCTTTCTCCGTTTCCTCTTCTCCCTCCTCTTCCCGCTGGATGACTATTTCATCAGTGCTAAAGGGGCCCCTCTTCTCATTCACAGTTTTGCTGTAACAGAGAACTGGGCTTGTAGTGTGATGCCCAGGTTCAGGCCATACATGGCTTCTTACCATTCTGGGTGGCTCTGGGCCAGCCGTCCGACACCATGAGGTTTCCCCTGTGAGATGGAAGTGATGCGGCCTATTCCTGCTCAGTCCCCATCCCCACCGTGGTCACACATGAGAACTGCTGGGCTAGCGCCTGCTCTATGACTTCCCTTTCTCTCCACCTGGGCCCATTTGGGGGGCATTTCTTTACCCTGGGGGTTCTCAAGAGGTGTGGAGCAGCACATTTGCGCCCACACGGAGCTGTAGGCACAAGCTGCAGACATGTTCATGTGGGGGTGGGGGAGGGCCCTGACATATGCCGGAGGTGGCCCCAGTTGCACCTGAACATGCTCCAGCCTCTGCTGAATGACCTGACCCCAGTGTTACTTGTGCCAATGTGGAGAAACTCCAGGTTTCCAGTCACTCAAACCAGATAACAGAAAAGTTCTGGGTGTTGCGTGCTGCTCAGGTGACGGGACTCAGGCTGAGCTTCCTCCGTTGATTCAAGGCCTCCCTTCATGAGCCTCCTGGTGCTGCCCCAGAAGGGGAGGTGCCTGGATGGCCAGAGGATGCTTGCAACGGGTTCTGGGACTCCTTTCTCCAAGGGTCCCCCCAGGAGGCTCCTGAGTCCTCTGGGACTCCCATTCAGGACACCCCATCTGTCTGAGGTACTTGCTGAGGTCCTCAGCCTACTGTTCTGGAGAGACAGTGGGAAAAGTGGAAGGGGTGCCAGCTGCTGGCCAGAGGGCGGCGAGGCGGCCTCAGCCTGGTGTGGCGTCTGGTTTTCCCCAGACTGGCAGCGCTCAAGGCCAGAGCTCTGGGCACCATCCCCTTGCAGGTTCTGATGGAAACAGGCCTGTCCTCGGTGGACACACGGCTGTAGGAGGTGCCTAGGGTTACAAAATCCTGTTTTCAGCTCTTTGTGGCCAAGGGGAGCTGGAATATTAAAAACATGCTCAGTATATACTTGCAGGGCTGTGGAGAGCGCCTGGGAGACTCGAGCTGGGCTGGGTGTGTGGTCACCAGGGTAGAACTTCACAGTGTGACCTCAGCCACTGTCCATGGCTTTTTCTGTGTGACACCAAATGAGAAGAATGTTAAGCTGGAGAAGGGGTTGAAATAACAGCTTAAAAAGTTTTCAAAGTGACTCCTATATGCAGTGTTTGGCCTGCCTTGTTCATTGTTCGTTTGTTCTTTCTAGCTTTCTCTCTCTCTCTCTCTCTCTCTCTCTCTCTCTCTCTCTCTCTCTCTCTCTCTCTCTCGGTGACTTTATGTTAATAGAATTTACAACTTCAGAAAGTTACATTATAGAACAACAAAAGAAGGAGCACTCGTCCATCCTGACCTTGGGCAGGTGCTCAGTCTACTCCCTCACCCAGGGGGCACTGGGGTGGACTGGGAACTCTTGGGGATGCTTGGGTGCCTGCAGTGCAGTTTTGTGCAGTGGTGTTTCACACACACTGTCATCTGGCCCAGACACTGTGTTCTCTGAACATTTGTCCCCTGTGGTTTGTCACCTGCAGCTGGGGGACTCAACCCTTAACTCCTGGCTGGAATAAAGGATGCTTTGCCTGTGCTTCCCAAAGGAACACACATTGTGAACCCCCAAATTACACAGCCTTACAGCAAGCATTTCCTGGTGCTGCCCCTATTCTGGGGCTGCCTGGGCTGTAGGAGATTGTCAGGAGGGATCTCGGGGAATGCCGGGAGCTCACAGGCCAAAAGTGACTGATGCAAGGAGCTTTTCAATCACCCCAGTTTTTTCTGCCTTCCAAGAAGGTCGGTGCAGTGAGCACCAAGCCCAAACTGGTTACCCAAACCTGGCTTTTTTCTCTGATCCAGAAAGAAAGGAAACAAAAAGAAACCCTATACATAGTGTGAAACTCCAGAAAAGCAGAGAAGACTTTATTGCAGCTGAGTGAACCCAGAGATGGCAGAGAAGCCTACTGGAAGTGACAGCGCAGGGATGGGCCAGAGAGGCGGGTATGACAGAGGGCAACTCGGGCACTGCTGGTTGTGTATGTGTATGGTGAGTGTGGACGCGTGGCACTTACTGGCAAAGCCAGGCTTGGAGATCACCTTTCTTAGCATAGCAGATGTTAAGGGAGGGAGAAGTGGAAAGATACAGGGTGACTTGCAGTGAAGTGGATGCTGGAGGCTTGGTTTCTGTGTCGTTAACGTGCTGCTTGGGCTGCTTCGACTTGAGATGAGTGTTTGGGGTAAGGTCACATTTTGTGCAAGTTGATGCTGAAAGCTGACAGGTAGGTTGTTCTCTATAAATAAAAACTAATCCTTCTGAACCGGCCCAGTCTTGCCTGGTAATGTAGTTCAGGTCAGGAATGGGGGGCGTGTCCCTTTCAGAGGTTCACGGGCTGTGAGTCACACGGGCTGGCTTTACTTTACATTGACCCTGGGCTGTAGGAAAGTTGGTTTAGCCTCTCAGATCCCTATTTCTCAATTAGTATGCAGAGATAACGATGATGACCAGTTTAGCAGAGTCTGTATTACTCAGCTAGCGTTGTGTAACAACCATGCCAATGACTCAGCCTTGACTAGAGCTTGTTCACGCCTGCTCTTGCCCCCGTTCTCCCCAGGCTGGCAACAGCTGCTTGCACAGCCTGTGGCGTCAGCTGAGCTGCAGGCCAGCAGGGCGAAGCTCCCAGTGGTGCCCAGTTCTCTGCTCGGGCTCTGCTGGTCAAGGGAGTCACCTCTGGGTGTGTGTCGGCCCAGAGTTGGTCTGAAGAGACTGATGTGCTTCTGGAACTTGCACCTTCATCCTTGTGCTGCCCCCAACCATGGCCATGCATGGCTGATCACCGGTAACAAGGACAGGAGAGACTTCTGGCCGAGGTGGATCCCAGCCACGGCCTGTCATTGCAGGGAGCACCTTGACAGCCCTCACCATCTAGTAGACCCTGGCCCAGCCCCGTTGTGTCCTTGGCTGTGGCTTCCACCACCATTTTGGGACACTTTACAGGTTGTACTTGGAGCCAATGGGAGGAAACCTAATTTCCTGCCACAGGAAATTATTTGGCTAGGGAAAAATATACTTAAAGATTAAAACCTTCTGTCAAAGAGCTGGAGAAAGCCATTTGGGGGTCCCGGGAAGCCACTGAATGGGGGCAGAGGTCTCAGCCATGTGTCAGGAAGAGCTGGGCAGCTTTCTGGGATTCCGCTCTGCAAGGGCAGCCGCTCTGGGGCTGGGAGGAGGCTGATGCAAAGAGAGTAGGCTGGAGACAGACCCTTGACTGGCACTAAACACGTTTATGGGAATCTCAGCTCAGAATTAAGACATGTTTGTTGGATTTACTCAGTGGGCCCAATGCCCTGGAAGGCCTGGGCAGGAGTGTTCCGGACACACCAGCTCTGTTAAGTCCAGCAGCAGCTCCAGCACTATTTTAGCAAGCACTGGTGCGTGTTTTAAATGGAACAGAAAGGGAAAGAAGGGACAGTACCAGGGCACTGGGCCCCAGGCAGCCCCAGCTCGGAGCCAGCAGTAGTCACTGACGCAGAAGAAGTAATGAATGAGATGCCCTTCTTGTCATGAGTTCGGGAATTTTATAGCATGGCCCAGATGCCTTCTAGAGAAGCCTGCCAAGTCAGCCCGGCAGTCATGTGCATGCGAGCTGGAGAGCTGGCCCGCCCCATCCGTCTCCCTGTCATCGGGATCCTGTGTGACCCTAGGACTGAGCTCTGCCTCCTGGATGTCCGGGGACACAGCATGGTGGCACCGTGAGGGCACTCGATGAACCCCACAGATGGGGATGGTGGAGATGGGGATGGTGTAAGCCCCGGGTACAAAAGCCTGTGAGTCAAAGCAGACCTGTGGCCTGGTTTCTGACTCCCTCCAGGGGACCCCCAGATCACCAGAGCAGAAGTGGGACAGTGTCTCAGGGCATCTACCCCAGCCCCCTGTGCCAGACCCTGCCGCACTGGCAGGGCCGTCGCGGTTGTGGGGCCGTTGTGGATGCTGGGCCACGTCCTGAGCACTTTTGGCAGGAGCATCTCTTGGTCCTTGTGGTAGGCCAGTGAAGGAGCCCCCATGTCGGGTAAGAAGAGGAAAGGCCGGAAGCGACTCACTGAGGTTCAGCTAGCGAGCCCAGAGTCTGGATTTACACCCGTGTTCATCCGAGTCTGAAGCCCTTACCTCTTTTTTTCTTAATGGTTCTAACAGTTTACAAATAAGCCGCATGTACTTAAAGTATATAATTGGATGAATTCTGGCCCCTGTCTGTCCGTATAAAACCTTCACTGCAGCCAAGATAGCAAACCACCCCTGCTCCCGGAAGTCCCCTCGGGCCTGTGCTCATTCATCCCTGTGCCCTTGCAGCTTCTCCCACAACTGCTTTCTGTCACCAGCGCTCAGCTCGCACTTTTTACTTCATGGTACCCCATGATGTCACACGAACAGGGTTAGGTTCAGCAGAACTGCTTTTGATCCAGCCCCACTGTCTCGTGTAGCCACGGTCCGTTCTTCCGGTTTGCAGGCAGAGTGCCGCGGTGTGGATTTGACGCAGTGTTTATCTGTGCCTACTCAGGTGTCTAGATGGGCGCTTCCTCCTCCCCTGAGTGCTTAGACACGGGAGGAGTGGAC
>PVKA01035114.1:0-22858 GCA_004027165.1 Ctenomys sociabilis
AATATCATTAAGCATCATTAAGCTTCTCTTCTGGATGCATGGCTTCAGACCAAAAACTAGAGAAATAGAGGAGCTACAAGGATATCCAATATTTTGGCCCTAGCCCTTCAAGGTCATTGAGGATGCAGGACATAAGAGAACATCCAGGAAGCCAGGGATATAGCTGAGTACAATAGGGGCTTGCGAGGCAGGCACAAGAGCCTGAGTTCAATTCCTGGTTCTTCCAGAGAGACAGAGACACACACACACACACACACACACAGAGAGAGAGAGAGAGAGAGAGAGAGAGAGAGAGAGAGAGAGAGAGAGAACCTCTGTTGTGACATCCTGTAACTCAGTAATATTTCAAATTTTCTGATCAAGGAGATTATGGAGCCACAGAGGAAAATGACTGACGATGTATAGTGTACCAAAGGAAAGACACCTAGAGAGAAAAAAATTCTCTCAAGCTTTCATAGAGAGCAAATTATTCAAGCAATGGCTCTGACTCATCCAGATGGCTGACTCTGACAAAAGAACTACAAGGTGCTGTACATGATTCCACAGAAAACTATGAGGAAATTTGACTAACCTTATCAGATAGCAAAAGTTACATTTCTTGTTACGTAAGTCCTGTTTTAACTTGGTCTTAACCATCCAGCAGAAAAGTGAAGTATAAAAAGTAAAGCTGTATTAATATGCTGAGCTGTAAGAAGCTCAAGGCAACAATGTCAGACAATTGCTAGATGTGCTGATAATCCAGTACTATTATGGACTATTGTACTACATTGGGTTATTCTGCTGAATTCAAGTACCTACCAATCATTGGACCGGCATCAATTATGGAAAGGTCATTTAAAGACTTCTCAAAATACAGCTTCTCTAACCATAAAGGAACACCCACCACTGAAGAAACGAAACAAAAAAGGGAGATATGTCTGGAGCCATGGAAGCTAGGAAATTGACCAAATGTGTGTAAGTGGTACTAGACCTCAGAGCTTAAAGCAACATGCTACCTCAGTCCTGAGATAAACATCGTGTCTTAAGGTCTGCTATTAGTCGCTATACAACCTTGTATCATGTGTTACTAACTTTGCAAAGTATAAATAAAAAAGATTTTTGGGAAAAAAAGGAAAAAATATATACAAATATGCAAGATAGGATAGATATACAGTTACTTTCTCTTAGTTCTTTGAGAAGAAAGGTTTGTACTAATTGTTTAGACAAGACATCACATCTGTACCTTGTCCTCTGAATAATTATTGCAAAGACAATATGCAATGTGTTAATCATTGTAACTGTCCTACTAACTTACTTTGAAACTGTTTTATTGCTATTTCATCCTTTTTCTCATTAAAATGAATAAAAAATAAAGAAAAGAAAATGTTCTAATTTAATGTTTTAAAAACATAAAAAATAGAGCTAGACAGACAAGTGGGAATATCTGAGCAAGGGCAGATGTCTCTTCATATTTTGTTAAAAAATAAATTTTTAGTTCAAAATACAATTAATAAAAATGTAAAAGCAGCTTGTGTTTAATCACACTTACCTTCACTTGTTCTATGTATGTATCTCTTATATTAGGTAAAAATACTAGTTAAGTTTTAAAAAAGTGTACTATGCTCAGAAAACAAATACCATATTATCTTACTCATGTGCAGAATCTATAAAATGCATCTCTGAGAAACAGAGAGTAGCATGATAATTAGCAGGTAATAGCACAGTGAGAATGATTGTGAATTGGTGACATACTGATCAAAGAATGCATTCAATCATTTAAAATGCTTTTTTGTACTCTATTGATATTACATCAAGGACAAACATTATTTGCCATATCTAAGTCCCATTATGCCCTTTCCCTAAAATATAGCACAGTCAGTGGTGCTACTCATTCAATACAGATTTATTCTGATTTTATTACAGCTTTATCTAAAGTAGTGACATTGTATACAGCCTTCCAGCTTGCTTTTTTCAGCATGATATTAGCTAATATTCACCCTTGCTGTATAATTTATTAGTCATTTGGAGGTCAGTGTATGAATAAATCCCAAGTTTTAACCATTTTCCTACTGATAATTATGTAGAGCTTTCCTAATATTATTTTCAACTTTGCTGATTTATAAGTGAAAAAAATGTATGATTTGATACATGTAAACAACGAAAACATTACAACCAAATGAATTAGTACAGCAATCACATCACATAATTATTTGGCTGCTTTTGTATCTGTATAGCCAGAAGTTATATGACTACATGTTCAGTAAATTTCAAGTATGTAATAGAATACTATTAACCATACTCATCATGATGTATGTTATGTCACTACAATTTATTTCTGTTGTAACCTTTGACCAAAATCTTCCCATGTCCCCCATAACCCATAACCAACTATATTTTTCTCTACTTCTGTGAATATGAATTCATTCAAGATACAAATTCCATCAACTCAGGAATGGATGAAAAAATGTATTTCACACAAAAGTTTACCTTCCTTATAGCTGAGCAACACTATTTTGTCTAAAATTACTATAAGCATCGTTGAATTCCTATTACTTTGTTTAGTGAAATCTTGCATTGTTTTTATTGCTATTTTTAAACTACTATTTCATATTCTTTAAAACTTAAAAAAAAGAAATAATTTGAGGCTTTTTTAGGTAAGCGGCTGCAAATAAAGACCATATTGGTAAGCGAAATTTATCAGATCCACATGTGCAAACATCATATTTTCTCACTACTGTAAGAACCTGAAACAGTAAATAAAATATAAAAGGTACAATAGATACTGGGAAAGGAATAGAATCTGTTTAATGGGAATGAAAAACTGGAATGAGAAAGAGGACAACAGAAAGAAGGGAAAAAGATATATTTATGTATATATAGAGGATAGCTTTGATAATTATACTGCTGATTTATGCTGGTCTATTGAAAGGAGCAGTTAATGCTTATATTTTTTCTTTTCTTACAACTTTACATATTTATATCTGGAAATCTAAGCAACTATTTTGAAAATAATATTATATAAAATCAATCATTGCCAAATTCCTATTATTTGAAATTTTGTATCATTTCTAGCGTTTTTTTTTTTTTTTTCATTTTCTTTTACCATTTGGTATTCTCTTTAAAAATAGTATAAACAAGACAAAAAATATAAGTGAGATCATAAAGTATTTGTCTTTTGGTAACTGGCTTATTTCCCTTAGAAAACTGTTCTTCAGATTTATACGTGTACTTTTAAGTCATATAGTTTCCTTCATTTTTTAAAAAACAATATTTTTTCAGTTCATTTATACTCCATGTTTTCTGTATGCATTCCTCTGTGCTTTTATTAATTAAGATTATTGGAATTTTAGGCTGTGTAATGATCACATTCATTATAAAGAATTTGTGTCTGTATCTGTATGTGACATAATTTGATTTTATTCCCATTTCTTCTCCTTACAAAAGCATTGTTTCCAACTTTTTTTCATTTTATCTTTTCCTCCCTTCCCATTTATTCCTACCGAGTCCCTTTTTCCTTTAATCATTTTCTTCCTGTTTCACATTTTGATCTTTCTTTATTAATTACACTTCCAGTTTCTCACATCAGAGAAACAATGTTGTACTTTTAAGTATTTATTCAATTTATTTCACTTAAGAAGATGATCTCAAAGTATATCTGTGGATGTAGAAATGCCTCAAGCTTTTCTTTCTTTATGGCAGAAGCAGTACTACATTATGTGGAAAAAAAACACATCCTTTATGCATTTATCTGTTCATGCACATTTGGGTTTTTTCCAAGATGTAGCTATTACAGATTGTACTACTATAAACATGACATTGCATATATTGCTGTGATATAATGCTTTCAAATCTTTCAGGAAGATACCAAGAAAAACTATAGTTGGTTCGAATGGAACCTCTAATCCACGTTTTCTGAGGAATTTTCACACCAATTTTCACCATTGTTGCACCAATCTACCCGTCCACCAATACTGAAGAAGCGTTGCTTTTTCCCCACATCCTTGCAAGAATTTGTTATGGATTGATTTCTTGATAATAACAATTTTTTCTAGAGTGAGATAGAGTTTCAGTATTGTTTGAAATTGGTGTTTGTTGAATGACTAACAATGTCAAACATGTTTTCAGATATTTAGTTGTTGTTTCTACTTCTTTATTTAAAAAGTGTGTATTTAATTCAGATGCCCATGTTTAATAGGTCTTTATATGTGAGTTCCCTTTTTTAGTTCTTTATATATTTTATGTAGTTATTTATCTGAACAACAGCTGGGAAATTTTTCCTATACCTTGGGTTTTCTCTTCATTCAGTGGTTTCTCTTGCTGTGCAAAATATTTCTATAACCTGATATCCTAGTTGCTACACCAATATCTTCAAGAGTTCAATTCATTCTATCTTATTGCATGTTTAGCACTTCTGTTTTAATAATTGGAAGCTTGATCCATTGCAATTTTAGTTTAGTGCATGGTAAAAAATGACTATAGTTTTAAATCTTCAACATAAAGAAATCCAGTTTTTCCAGAGAAGGGTATGGTGTTGTCATTTAAATATTGTAAGTGCATGAATCAGCAAAATATTTCAACATAGTTCAGTAGCCCAGAATAGTAGTGGGTTTTCTGTAGAATTGGCAATGTTGTTGACTTGAGCCTCTTATAGCTCAGCATATTAATGTGCCTTTATTTTTGTACTTTGTTTTTATACTTCTCTCCTGGGTATTTAAGAATATGATAAAGCAAGACTCATATAACAAGAAATGAAAATCTTGTATCTGATAAGGTCAGTCAAATCCCCTCAGCATTCATCCTGAAACCCTGTATCGCACTTCTTAGATCCTTTTTCAGTGTCATCCATGTGGATGAATCATGGCCATTGCTTGACTAATTTTCTCTCTTTGAAAGTCTGAGAGAATATTTTCTCTCCATTTGAGTCCCCTTAGGCACAGTCTACATCATCAGTCACATTCCTCTGTGGCCCCATATTCTCCTTGATCAGAAAATTGGGACACAACTAAATTACATGATGTTTCAGTACAGGTTCGCCTATGTCCTCTCTCTTCACTGACTGAAAGTTTAGGGCCAAAATGTTGGGTGTCTTTACAGCCCTCCTTTTTCTCTAACTTTTGGTCTGCAAACTTAGGTTGTTAACCTTCCAGAAGAGAAGCTTATTGTTATTATCCTACAACATATGCAGTTGAGCTTAACCTTGCTGTCTGAATATCAACCTTCTTAGGCATAGCATGGAACAGGTATTTTCCATCAAGTATTGATATGTTAAAATTTTAGTTTAGTATATGTTAAACTGTACATCCCTACAGAATATGAAGAGAAAAACATTTTTTAAAAACAAAAATAAACAAATACAGATTTTTATGCAAAAATTTAGAAATCTGACCATGTGCAGTATTGTAGCAGGACATTCCTGTGACATTTTTTTTCTATTTTTTCTATTTTTCTATTTTTTTCTATTTTTTTGTCTATTGTTTATATTTATTACCATATTTTAAAACAACATTTAGGTGAAAGACTGTATGGCAGTAATTTGTATGTCATGACAAGTGGTACGTGTTTAGAAGACCAGAATTCCAAGCATGACCCTACTTGTAACCATTATTCTAAAAATATTCTTCCAGGTCAATTCTCATGCTTCTTTAAAACTCTCATAATTTGTAAGATGAATAGCTTTATGTTGTCCAGTAAGTCTTTAAGACTAAATTTTTCATCATCGTTTAACTTTGTTTCTCACAGTTCAGAAACTTAAATGTCCAACTTCACATTCCCTGCAACAGTCCACTTCTGTGTCACTACAGTGGAAAACCTGACATCCACAACTTTAAAGAGGAGAGATTTCATTTGACTCATGTTTTCAGGAGATTCACTCCAGTATCAGCAGACTCTAGGAAAGAAACATCATGAAGGTGGTGCATGGCCAACCAAAAATATTTAATTCCTTGTGGTCAGAAAGTATAATAGGAAAATATCACACAAAGGATAGGACTAGAGTAACACATAGTTTGCAAAATCATGTTTCGTAATCCACTCAGACAGCCAAAATTGTACTTTTGCTATTCCTCTAAGAGGCAGCCAGGCTAATCACATTGACACCGTTAAGCTTGTCCATCTCATTCCTTGTCAGTTTGTCACACAAGAACATTTGCTTAAACCATACTTAATCTCAAAATAAATACAATAGCAAGTTTATAACTCCAGCTAACACTTATCCACAGAATATCCAGAAACATATCAATCCCTTCCCCAAAGTCCCAAAGGTTCTCACCACAGAAGTCCACCTCAAGGGCTCTTTTGAAACTCAAGATAAATCTTTTGCTGTAAACATCTGTAAAAGTAACAACAAATTACATAATCCTAAGGCTCAACAGTACAGTGTAAGTGTTCCCTTTGTGAAAAAGAGATATGGGGAAAAAAAGAAAAAGAATACACTCAAAACAAATTGAAAACCCAGGATGGTACATATTAAATTCTGTAGCTATATACCTTGCATCCTGGGCAGAGTGGACTTCTTTTTGAAGCCATGTGGTTTCTCTCTTCATCTTGTTCCACTCACTGCATCAGATTTCCTAAGCTGAAGTGCTTATTCATGGCATGTCTCATTTTCTGTAGTTTTTATTGCATCTTTGGCTTCATTTCCACAGACTCTTTAAAGGGCATTCAGGCCTTACTTTGAAATATACATGGAAGCATCCTTGACCCCATTGGTCCTGAATTCCATATGCTTATAAACTCAGGATCATAGGACAATTTCAGTGTCTGCTGTTAGTATGAGCAGTACACAAGTCCACATGTATCATAGCATTAACAATTTCTGAGTACTTGTACAGCTGAGTATAATAGAATGAATCACAAAGAACCAGTTTCCTAAGGGCCTTTCTTGAGAAGGGGCTCCAGGTACTCTTCTTTGAGTGAAAGATTTACATGTCTATATATTTGATCCTACAATGGGTGCGATGTTGATAATTTATGAGGTGCCCTAAAAGGATCACACTCCTAGAAGTATGTTCTACTAATTTTCTAGAGATCTCCTAGACCAATTAATGACAGTTAAATTTAAACATCATGATCACACTGACTCAGCTACTTCCCAATATATTCTAAATGGACTAATTCGGGGATTTTATAATTGAAATACTTTAATATTCAATATTTCAGTTCCAAAGTTTGTACTCTTTTCATGTGCTTGATTCATTTTTCTTTGTTGAAAATTTCATTTTGTCCATATATAGTTTCTCAAATTTCCTTTAGTTCGTATTTTTTTTTTTTTTTTTTTTTTTTTTTGAACAGAGGATTGAACTCAGGTCCTTGCGCTTGCCAGAGAAGCGCTTATTCCACTGAGCCATCTCCCTGGCCCCCCTCCTTTAGTTCTCTGCCAATGCTTTTCTTTAACCTTTGGAGCACATTTAAGACAGTTTGTTTTATTGTCTTTATAAAAATTACTTCTGTGCTTCTTTAGAGACAGTTTCTGAAAATTCATTTTATCTAAGCCATGTTCTCCTTCTTTTTTAATGTTTCAATTTATTTGGTAAGTGACATTTTGAATTGGTTTGCTGAAAACCAGTCACCATTCCTGTTCTTTACAAAGGAGTTTCATATAAAGAAAGTTCTTTACTGTTTTTCTGCTGAAATTTTCATTTTGGTTAGGGTCATGTTAAGTCCAGTTTTTCCATATATTTTTTCCATCACCAGCTTTGCTTTTCTTATTTATTTATTTTTAAATAAATTGAATTCAAGACCTTGCACTTGCAAGGCAAGTGATTATTCTACCAAGCTATCTCACCAGTCTTACCAGCTTTTCTGAATTCTTCTCTTTCATACATATCGCTGACTGGCAACATCATAATTTCCCAGAATGTATGTGTAATTTCAGCTCTTCTTGGGTGCACACATTGTCTATTTTATGGCTCCAACAATTTTTTTTTTGCCATAGACTTCTCTAAGTCAATCGTTAGCTGTACATTTTTATTTACAGCACTTGTTTTCTGTCTCTTTACCAACCTACTATCAGAGGTATACCTCAGTGTTTTAAGAAACCCCTAGATTATTGTGAAAGTTCTAAATACAGCACTTTTTGCTTCCTTTCTCCTTCCCTCTAGGAAAGAATTGGTTCTGTATTTCTAGCTTAAATGAAGAATTGAATATCATCACTTTCAACTCCTCATTCAGTTACCTGTGGCTCTTAGTATTTTAGAACCCATACTGAAGAACACCAAAGTGTTTTAGCCAGATTGAATTCTAACTTAGGTGTGGCAAGGATCTGTCACTCAGACAGCCCCTAGACAAAACACATTTAGGTTCCTCCCATTTGAAGTTAAGAACTGGGCAATGTAGTATTATACATGTGAGGGCAATAGTGAACATATCTCCCAGGAATATTCCTATGATTTGACATCTAGTTTTTATTCATTAAACATAGACTTTGTTACTGCCGAACACTGATTCTTTTCCATGGTAATTATAATAGCCATTTGACAGGATTTGTTGTCATGTTTATACATTATTTTTTTCATAGAGGAAAAGTGACATGGATCTTCTTAGTCCACTTGATGGCTAAGGTTTTTTTCTTTCTTTGTGACAGAACCAGGGACTGAACTCAGGCTCTTGTGCTTGCCAGGCAAACGCTTATTCTACTGAGCCATCTCCCCCGCCCCTAAGGTTATTACTGAGGAATTCATTTTAATAGATTCAATGTAATTTTCAATGTGTGGATTATTATTTGATTATTCTTTAATCATTCAAAATATATTTATGAATTTAGGTTTAACACAGAGGCATTACTAGCAACATTAATCTATTATTACACTGAGTATCTTTGTTGATGGATCAGAGTCATTTTATTTTCCCTTTTTCAATAATTTTATTGAGAAACAAATACAATGAGACAGTTTCAAATCCGATTAGTAGGATAGTTTCAATAATTAATACATTGCATATTGTTGTCTTAGTTGTTTTTCATTGCACAAGATGCAGACATGATATCCTATTTACAAACACTATTAGAACAAATCTTCTATTTATTGAATTAAGGGAATGTAGCTGTATATCTATTCTAAATATTTTGAATATACAGATACAAAATGGTCTTTCATTTGTATTCCCTTTTTTTCAGCTTTTTTTTTTTTGCCAGAGAAGGGTATTCCATTGTCATTTAAATATTACAGGTGCATAATTTCAGCAAAATATTCCAATATAGTCCAGTAGTCCATAATAGTAGTGTGTCTTCCATAAGACTGTTAATATCAGAAGTTGTTGACTTGAGCATTTTACAGTTCAGCATATTAATATGTCTTTATTTTTATACCTCATTTTTATACTTTTCTGCTCGATGGTTAAGACCAAGATAAAACAATACCCATATAATAAAAATGTAGCTTTTCTATCTGATAAGGTCAGTCAAATCCCCTCAGGATTTATCCCGAAATCCTGTACCATGGTTTTTAGATCCTTTCTCAGTGTCAGCCATGTGGATGAGCACTGCCATTGCTTGACCAATTACGCTTTGAAAGCCTAAGAGAAATGTTTTCTCTCTATGTGACTCTCCTTAGGCCAGGGTTATTTTATGTCAGTATTTTATCATGTTGGTAATTTTTCTGGTACTCTCAGCTTTTAAGATGTACTTTCAGTCAGTTATATTTCAGTGTTAAATGTTCTTCACTAATTGAAGGAAAACAAAATATGATTTTGTCAAGTCTTTCAGAGAAGCAAAGAAAATCACACCTCATAGGTTACTGTTATAATTCTTTCTTAGTTACTCTTCTTTTGTTGGGGCAAACACCCAACACTCAAAACACTTACTGGAGGTTTCAAGACACTGGATGAGAGGCTGGGGCTCTGCCGTGTCCAGGATGACCCTTTTCACATCTCTGAGAATGCACAGGTTAGCCAGTTTAACAGTTTACACCTCTCTGTTCCTGCTCCTAGGACTCTGCTCTGGTCCTCTTGCCCCACCCCTTAAGCCATTTGTTGCTCCTCCAGCCACGCCATAACATTTTCCTAAATTCAAGGCATAGCAACTGGTGTTCACAATTGTGCCAACATAAACCAACTCATATGATATATGATTTTTTCATACATAAAAGGAATAGAAATCATCTATCTAATTATATCTCTATAAAGTAAATATTTCTCCTTCAATTAAAATCAGGAAAATTAGTGGTATAATTTTATCACATCCTTCTATATATTCCTGGGTTTATATTCATACAGCCAGTAGACTACATTTAGCAACTGATTTTATACACTATCATTATTAATATGTTTATAACATAAATTCATAATTAGGTCTCCTAAACAACAATTTGCATTGCTATTTTCTGTATTTTCACCTAAGTATCATATTCTATGTTTCCATTAGTATGCCTGCACACTCATCAGCAACTTATGCTAAATTTTACAGGGCTAGATCACTAGATTTGTTGGCAGGATTTCAACAGAAATAATTTTATTTACACACTGAACATTATAAGCATAAACCTGAGACTTATATAGATAAATTAATTCATTTTTAACTATTTTTCATCTCTATCCTAAACACAGTTGCCCTATTAATTAAGTAGGATTCTCTCTCAATCTGAAATGTGCACAGTAGTCAGCAGTAATGTTTAGACTATGTTTAAACATTATGTGGTTTTAAAAAGGTAATTTTTTTCTTTTAATTTAATATTTATTGCCTTACTCAAACTTTTATGCATTTAAAAATGTATAGCCCTTTCATTGTGATACAAGCTCAGGTCTCAAGGTTTTATTTGTTCATAAATGTTTTCTGAGAATCAGCTAACCCTTTTCAAGCCCCTATAGAAAGAAAAATCAGTATTGGGAAAATACTAATTACATTTTATACACTATCATTATTTATTATTATTATTATTATTATTAATTATTATTTTGCAGTACTAGGGATTGAACTCAGGACCCTGAGCTTGCCAGGCAAGTGCTTATTCTACTGAACTATCTCCTTGGACCCCTTACCAACTATATTTTGCACCTTAAATTTTTCTTTTTCATTTCTGTTTTGTTTTGTATTTGGTATAGGGTCTCATATGAAGCTTGGACTAGGTAGTAATCGTCTTGGTTTCAGCCTCTCCAACGCTGGGATTATGGTGTGCCAGTACACTTGGTCTTTGTGACCTGATCAGAGGACATGGGGCAGGACGGTCGTGGCATGTGCTTCTGGGGATTGAACCTTGTGCTTGCCTAAGCAAGTGCTTAGATCGCTATATCACCAGCTTTACTTTTTCAATCAGCAAACCCAGAACTTGAAAAAGTTAAAGGGCAATAATTTATTTCTTCCATACTTAAAATTCTCCTGGCAAATAGTAGTCATTGTCTACTGGAAGACACAACAGAATTCTAATGTGGCCTTCCAGGAAGAATACTTCTTGAAAAGTACAATTATCTGAACCAGGATAAGAAGATGAAAAGATTAAAAACCATGAACTTTTAGTGACATCAACTGACTTTGTGGCCAGTACTTTCCTCATTTATAGGGTTCTGAGTATTCTCAGGAATTTACTGAATGGCCACTTTACTAGCATCCCACACTAGCATTTATTATACTTACAAACCTTAAATTTACCCAGTATTCATTCAATATCCATGAACATTAAAGCATAGTCTAAACATTACTGCTGACTACTGTGCATCAAACACACAATTTCCTGGAGTCCAACCAGGAGTTTGGACACATTCAGAAGAATCAGCTGTACAAATTGTAATTCTGAATTTGAGAAAAGCTCTCACTTATTCTGTACATAATCATAACACAGAGTTATCTGACTTTAAGTTTGTGTTTCCAAACTTCAAAAACCCAGCCACTTCAAACCAGCAGAGTATTACATGGACCACACAGATTTACCAGGCTAGTTTTAGCATTTCTCTTTTAAAGAATTTACTTCACACCTATTATACCACACAGCATGTTTTTGGCAGAGGTGGGGATTGAACTCAGACCCTTGCACTTGCCAGGGAAGTGTTTATTCCACTGATCCATCTCCATGCCCCCATAAAGTTTCAAACACTGACATATAACTCCCTAATAAAATAAAGCAATGAATAAAAAGCTTACCTTACAAGAAACAAAGACCATCACTTATAGTCTTCAAACATTATTGCACTTTTAAATTGCATTTGACAAAACATTCATGAAATATCTGTAGACTATTTAACAAATAGCACCTTTAAGCAGGTGAACTCTCTTAAATTGTTTATTACATTATGAATTTTACAAATATCACTTATATTATTAGCAGTAACAGTGGAGCTGGAGAATATTGCACCTTCACAAAGCTGCACTGTAAGAACCACCAACAGTGTGGTGGAACTTGTGGCCCTTTCCAAGGCCATGACTCTTGTGGCCTAAAGATGTCAGCCCATGTATATAGTCCATGCTATGGACTAGTTTGGTGATCCATTGGGTGTCAAGATTTCTTCTAATGGCTTTGTGGAATGGATCAATAAAGATAACCTCAAAGAATTTGTATATGAAATAGTCAACAACACAGTAAGAATTTAGAACTTTTGGAGCCCCACAGTGGTGTTCAGCTTGCTCCTCAGCAAGACTAAAGGCTTTGTGAATACTTCAGCTGGATTATCGCCATGATGCACAGGATTGCTGTAAGTCACTCGCCTAGGAATTGGACATCTAAGGCCACCGTGGCACACACAAATCCTATATATGACATCCCCTTGCTTGTCCTTGTATTGGTCTGCGAGCTTTATAAAGCTGGGTGGGGCTAGGAACCCTGTGAAGTGCCTAGAGCTGGCGGTACTGTCAGCAGCAGACCTGCAGCAGAAAACGCATCATTTCAGACTGCTTATTCCTCCACAGTGCCTGGACGTACTTGTACGCACCCATTTTGGTTTACCTGCTGGCTGCTTCCAGATGAAAAAGAAAAGGTAACATGTTCTGATTCTTACACTACATTAAAAAATGGTAAATCTAAAATTAAATATTTTTCTGAAAAGATTTTCTTCAACAAAATCATAGTGTAACTGAGATCTAGTAGTCAGTCTGTCAAATTTATATATATTGAGTGTGAAAGAATGAATTTTACCTTAGGTTAAATTACAGTATTTAATAATTTGGTTTTATTTAGTTATTTACTTGTTTCTAGGTCTGTCATGACATAGGATTGTGGTAAGTTACATCATACTCAGAAGACTATCATGTGTCTTTACTTACCTTTAGTACTTCTACTCTAAAACTTTGTACTAAAGCATTTGTCAAATAAATCTTTAACAATTATTTTGTTTTATATGTAGTTTTTTAAAAGAGTGAGACCCTTCAACAAAGTATTTTAACAATAGACATAAAAACTGTTTTGTACTGCGATGGTAGAATGGAATTAAGTCAGTTGTGTCTAAGAATAAGTTTTCTAGATATTCAAAAACCACCACCAATAAATGAGTTGTTTTAAATAACTTTGTTTTGGTGTTTCATAATAATAATAGCTTTTATCAACAAAGTTACTTTTCAGTGATGTGAAATGTTGAGCACATTTAAATAAGCCTGTACAATTTAAATAAGATGTATGCTATAGACTCACACTTTCCTTGTCATTCTTTTTAGCTTTTTTTTGGATACTAACAAAATCATATGTCATACATTTAAGCTGTCTTCTTTTTTATGTTCAGTTTTAAAGAACTTATAACACATTGTATAAAGCCCAATTTTTCAAAACCTATCGTCACATCCTGTACAGGAAGCACATTGAGAGAAAATATAACTGACAAAAACTAACAATTTTCTAAGTGTGTTCTGTGAGAAAGTCTTTAATAGTACAAGTTTGGGGGAAAAATCAATTGAAGTAAAATGGATTTCTTTTCTGCAAAACACCTCAGAAACTGCACTCATAAAATACATTTTTTATTTTTGTAAAGGAAAAGCAAGTGTACCTATTTGCTAAAAACATTTTAGTGTGCAACTAAGACATGTATACTGCATATATCAAATTCTTTCATAAATCATATTTTATAATACATCTTAGAAAATCTTGCCCATAAGATGGGCTCTTTCAGGAGGATATTATTTAGTTCTAAATGAATGTTTCCAGAAAATTCTTCTGAAACCCTAGTTTCTAATGCTATTAGAATATCGAGCTTTTGGGGCTCAACTACATGTAGGTAGGATCAAGAGAGCACAGCTCATGATAGGGTTAGTACCTTGATCAAAAGACAAGGGTAACACAGAGGTACTTCTATATCATATGAAGATCTAGAGAGAAGGTATGGAATTGCCCCTCAAGAATTTCCCTGACCTCATCCATTTCTTCTGGTAAAGGAGTTAACATGTAAGCTTATTTAAAATGCTTTCGATAAACAACATTAAGCACCCTTCCTAGAGGTTCATTTCACCACTCATAACCCAGGAACTCAAAGGTGCTATGTTACCATGGAACAAGGAATAATGCGTACTGCTTCCACTGGTGGCAGATATTGGCATTGTTCAAGTGATGCTGGATTTTGTAAGAATGCTTACTTCAAGTGGTGTCATGAAGTCTTCCATGAAAATTTCAAAGAAAGGCCTAGAAAACCAATCTGCAATAGTTTTAGAATCCCCACAGGCATTCCCTGAGAGAGAATGCATTAAGATAAAAGTGAAGACAAAGCTGCTGGTAGAAACCCAAACAAGTTAGAAATACAAGGTACATGCAACATATGAACCAATGCCAAGGCAAACCATACAAACTGAATCCAACACAAGAAAGTAGCCATGTTGGGTACAACCAATAATGTCATATAAACCAGACTTATCAAGACTTATGGAGTTCACATTACACCATAACATGCCCCAGGCATTGGATTTGAAATTTTAGTATTTAATATTCTTGATGCTGGCTTTAGGTCTTTCTTTTACACATCTAAATATATTTCTCTTTATTTCCCTTTTGAGTGGAAGTGTCTGAAAAAATATGTCACTGTATATCTGAAATATATAGCTTTTGCAAATTTTACAGGAACTTCTAAGCAAAGAATTTTTATCAGTATTCAGAAGAGAATTAACATGTAAACTGTTAAGCAATTGCAGAACTCATGAGACTTATGGAATTATTAGGTAAGGATTACATGTGTTTTTCACAGTGAGGTGAACATGTAGATTTGGGAGTCAAGGGTGGAGTATTGTGATCTGAATACAATATGTCTCCCTATCACAGTTACTGCGCTCTCATTGCTGGGACAAAATACCCAACACTCAAAATGAAGGACAGAAATGTTTACTTAGCTCACAGTTTCTGGAGGTTTCAGTCTATACTCCAGATGCCTCCAAGGCAGAGTGCCACATGGGAGAGAGCAACAGTTCATGGTGGCAGAAAACAGCAAATCATCAAGTGCAAAAAAGGGAAGAGAAGCACAACAATGGCAACAGAGAGCAAGTCTCTCCCTTAAACTGAATTCAGGCTCTCTGCCCCAGGCTGGATGTAGAACTCATATCCATATTCCCAGTAGCCTTCACACCCATAATCCCAGTGGATCATGAGTTAGTCATAAACTCTAAAAGTCCACTCCATGACTGCATGAAGAGTTTGGGGAACACCTAGATACAAATCATAACACTCCCAAACTCTCACAACTTTGGGGACTTGATCTTTGATATAGCTGTTTTCAGAGTTTGGGTCTAGTGAAGAGATCATATCAGAAGGCTGTTAATTCATCATTGATTAATCTATTGATAAATTACTAAATAACTTGGCTATTAGGGTATGGGGACCCAGTTGAAAGTAAATCACTAAGGAAGTGCTTGATGGGTATATCTTTGGTGTTTTTCTCTCTTTCTCTCTGTCTCTCTCTCTCTGTCTCTGTCTCTCTCTCTCTCTCTCTCTCTCTCTCTCTCTCTCTCTCTCTCTGTCTTTCTGTCTCTCACTGTTTGTCTGTCTCCCTCCCCTTCTCTCTCTCATTCTATGTACCATAAATTAAGCCATGGTGCTCTGATGAAATGATCCTATTTATAGTGTTCTGCCTCATCACCAGCCCAGCAGCAAAGGCGCCAGTTACTCATGGAATAAAACCGTGAATATGAACAAAAATAAGCCCTTCTTCCTTTAAATTATTTTTTCAGGTATTTTCATAAAGCAATGCAAGTCTGACTAACATATGTTGCTACTCTGATCTCATATCTCCACAGAAAAATGAATAACAAATTACTTTTTAAGACATTCAGTCTGAGGTATTTTATTATGATAGTGAAAACTACCTAAGTACATTTTCAGGGAATGGGGCAAAAATTAGTTGTTTATCTCTAAAACTGAAAAGCAATCTAATACTATATTGGTGATCTGTTATTCAGTTTTATAATGAGTACTGTGTATACCTGACATATATTAAACCACAAATAAATAATTATTGTTATTTCTTACTGTGGGTTTCTTACTCAACTTTATGATTTAAAATAAATTGAAAGTTTGGAAATTTATGATTTTGAGTAGTAATACTAGAATATTCTAATCAAAATATAATGTGCTTTTGAGGCTTTTAGAGAGAAAATTATTTATGAACTTTTGCTATTAAAGCTAATTTCAGCAAAATCCAGTTATAATGGAGCTCAGTTATAATCCTAGGATATTGGGAGCAGAAGATTGCCAGAAGATTGAGAGCAGACTGGCATACACAGTGACTTCCATGCCAGCCTAGACTGCATAATGAGAACCTATGTTAAACACACACACACACACACACACACACACACACACACACACACACACACACACACTGGCCAAATCCAGCACAGTTAATCCTGGAGCTCCTGGGATGATAGTTCAGCTGTTTGTGTATGATCAATACCAAGTGATAAACCAAGGTAAGATCTTGGCTCTCTTAAGATTTTGTTTTCCTAATAATATTTTCAGTTTACTAGGCTACATTAGACCAAGTTATGTGTTGTCTGTAATAGATAGGCATGCCACTGAGTTCCAAATTTCCAAGAAATTTTATGCACTGAAGAACAAGGATGACTTCTAGGATGCAAATATGTTATTTGTACAAGAGTATAATTCTCAGAATAGCTCTTGTTTTTCTTAATTATAACATCTTTTTAACTAGAGAGTTGGTATTTATGTGTATTGTTTCACTTTCTTCACAAAATAATGAGAAATATTTTCAGATTTGGATGTCTATATTCACTGGTATATTCATTCAGGAAAGTCTACCAAAGTATTTATTCTCATATCTTAATTCTAATGTGTAATTTTATGTTTGATGCATTTTTCAATGAACTGAAAAAATCATAGATTAAATAGTTATCTGAAATATAACTTTGTTTAATATTTTAAAAAGCCATTACTTGAAAATACAGCGTTTTTTTGAAAATATAGTCTTAAATGTTAAGAGCATTTGTGCTAGGTGTTAGGCATTGTCGACATTAAAAACATAAGATATTGAAGTGAGGTTTCTGCTTCAAAGAAGCATTTAATTTTATTACTTTCATATATTCATATGTAGACAATACATAATTTGAAAGACACATACTGTGTTGAAAATCATCTTTTATTTTTGAGATATGTATATACTCATTTTGAAATCCTTTTTGACTCATAATAATTTGCACAAGTATTTAATGATTACTTAGTCTATATATGAAAACACAGTCAAATTTGGAAAGAGAACAAGATAGGACTTATAGTAGAGAGGTAGTTTTGTCTAACATTTTTAATACATTTCTCCAAAGGATAGAATTGTGGAAAAACAATATATATGTATATATATATTTCATGAAGTAGTGCTTTTGATTGATTCTCCTTTAGGTTTTCATTGGAATATTAACACTTCAAGGACATTTAGAGAAATAATAAATGGAAAACATATATGTAATTACAAAAATTAAAATTGACTACCTGTAACACAAACCAAATGCAAGTTTACTTTTCCAAAGTATGTCATACTTGTTAGAAAGTTTGTGAACAGATATGCTAATATTTCAAGAAATACATAATAACCAGGAATGTGATTGTTTTTTACTCAACCGTATTTTGGTTTCCTCTAGGCATATTTATTACAATATTCTATAGTGATTTAACTTGACTCCATTTATCCATTTCAACACAAAACATGGCTGTCACACTTCTATTCATGAGTAGCTATATCAAATGCATATTAAGTCCCTTATAATTATTTATTGAATAAAATTATTCAAACAATGATATAAAACATTACCACCAAAAGTCTTGTAGGACAAGTGCTTTGTGTGAGACAAGTTACTTACTACACAAACACATTATATGAAGGCAGGCACTATGCATATTTACAACCCATTTATTCACAATAATTTAGGGGTTATCATCCAGGATTGAAGGAGATAAACCCTCTATTAGTACGTATTGACATTATAATAGTATGAGTTAGAAATTATGGAATATATATGGAAAATAATCCTGAAAATATTACATATTTCTGGCTTCTTTATTTGAAACTATATATTGTATTATACTACACTTAAGATTTCTGAAATTAGTGCAATTGGCTTGACATATACAAAACATAACTTTCACTAAAGAAGACCAGGCAACTGGACTAAAATAAAGCAGCTCAATATAGTTAAAATTTTCAGTAATAGCGCCCAGTATTTGGTATTTATTTTCTAACTTGTACATTCAACATTTTCACATTGCTATACCTTAAAAATAAGTTAAAAGTTTAATATTCAGGGAAATAGAACACAACCACACTATGTTATTGCTTTTATAAGTAATACAGCAACACAAAATACATCAGGTAAGTGATGTATGACCTGTGGAAGGTAGCTGAATTTAATCCCAGAATTTCCATCTCATTCCTGTGTGAATTTGCTTAGCTGTTTTTGAACTTCTGTTTCCTCATATATTCAATGGAACAGAAATGACAATGTCATGCTGTTACAGTAGGCATTTTATAACACATGGAAAAGATAAGCACAATACTTGAATTATTCGAAAACAAATTACAGTCTGAGACTTTATCTGCAAAATAACAAGGAAAATACACTGAGGTGCTAAAGGAAATATTGAACATTTAATTTGAATATTACTTTATTAAACTTTTTTATTTAGTATAGTGTCTACAAGGTCTCACTAATCAGATAGGACTTGTCGTGATCTGCATTTGTTCAGCCTCCCAAGAGCTGTAATTATAGGTGCAAGCCACTTTGCCTAGTATCAATCGCCATCTCAGCGCACCCTCTAGGTGGGGTCAGCCAGCTAGAACCCTTCCTGCTGTGCTCTGCGTAAGCAGGCACTTTAACATATTGAGCTAATTACCCCAACCTCAGGTTGCCTTAAGGGTGGGTGTGGTATGACATGTGGTGCTCTGAATCAAACACAGTAGCTTGCCCCTGACTGATTTTGCTAGAGAGCTTTTTAGACAACTGAGCTAATCTGCAAGTCTCCTTTATTTCATTTTGAAAATACATTTATACATAACATATATGGAATTTTAAATAAACGTAAAATGTAGTCACATTACAACAGCAAGAAGAAACTTCAAAATGACACCCAGTATTTGGATTAGATTTATTTTACGTCGATGGGCACTGATTGAGATTATTTCCAAAATATTAGGCCCCAATATCTAGTGTCCAGGGCTTATACAGGATAAGCAAACAGGAAACAGAGGCAGAATGACATGTTATTTGGGGATTGGCTCTTATAATATACATCATAATGACGAGCTAGCTATGCATCACAGTGACCATCCTTTTCTATGAAACAAAAGTAACAGTAACTATAATAAGAACTATTACCTGGGCAACTAACCAAACAAAGTACACAGCCTGGGGGGAGTATCTTCTGCTACAATATCATAAATATTGATCTTTTGTGAAATTTATATTTACAGTTTTGCTTGGATCACCCAATTCTTTCTCTATCGTTCTCCTATATCAGCTCATGTTTAGCAGAATCATACTCCAAACTGAGTAAAAATATTGCTTTCAAATAATATAACACATTTAATATTCTCTTAGTTCAGAAAATAATAATTTTCTTACTTAAAGAGAACACAAAGTAGGCACATAGTTTCATAATTATTTCATCAAACAAATGGCATTAAAAGGTCAGGGGTACATCTTTTCCTTCATTTCAATGGACTGGCCAAAATAATTTCACCATGCAAAACCTCACATGACAGAACTATAAAGAACAAAGTATCTGGGTGTATAATTCCGGATTTCACAGGTGTAATTCTAGCACTCAGCAAGCTGACTCAAGAGGATCACTGAGTTTTAGGCCAACCTGGTTACATAGATGAGTTTAAACTCAACTTTCAAAACAAAGCAACCACCTCAAGAACAAAAAGCAAACAAAGCAGATTGAGAAAAGAAAAAAAAAAACTTTCCCATGAAATTTCTCATTTATGTTACATAAGTTTCTGGTCAGTTTCTAAAACTGGTGTCTTCTTACTCTGAAATATGTACTGAAAACTTATCAGGGTCCAGTACTATAGGCAAACACACTTTTAGAAGGCTGCACTGCCTAATGCTATACCATTTTATAATGGAGTGTTAAACTTTACTTTCAATCATTTATCCACTGTGAACTATTTACTCTGATTTTTGTCTAATTTGAGTAGTTCTGTAATCAACATTCCAGCAGCGAAGGCTTTTGCTGAAAATTTATTTTATTGAGCAGATTCCTAGAAGTGAGATAGTGGGGTTCAAGATTATAAGTACTATATTTTAACTTCAGTACATAGAGCAGATTGCTTCCCAAAATATTATAACACCTTACATTTCTACTAGTAATGTCTGAAATTATTCATTTCTTGAAAACTTTTTGGAAACAGATGTTAACAGTTTTATGTATTTTTATGAGCCTTATGGATGAAGTCATATCTCATTTTTACTTTGAATTCATCTATTGAATATGATTGTTTTATATATTTGTTCACAAAATATTCATTTTCTCTGCTTTTTTCCAATTATGTTGTTTAGAATTTTTCTTGTCAGTGTATATGATGTATCAGAACATTATAGATACTAACCCTTCATTTAGAATTTGTATTTTAATATATCTGATAAATTATTATTTGAGTATTGGCTTTATTACATGTAGATAATTATAATGCTGTACATTACAATGAATATGGTGTAAAATATAACTCCTCCTTAGATTAAATATGATTATATATTTACTTTATTAGATTTTGTCTCAAAACTTTGTACATTGATATTAACCTTTAATAATAACAACACTGAAACCATTTAGTTTAGAAAGTATATCAGTTCTGTCCAAGAAGAATCCCAAAGACTAAATGGTGTGGAAGATATTAAATTCAGGAAATATCAATGCTTAGGTTTTGTGGTGAAGGGAAACATATTCTTTTTTACCATGTTTCCAGAATGCTCTTTTTTTGACTGACTGGACTTGTAATTAATATATCAGTATCTCATTGCTTCATTCTTCTCCTGAAAATCCCTCTCCTTTTGAGGTGGAGGTCCCCTGCTTGGAAATAACTGGAAATGCAAACACCTTCTAGGTCATTGAAAGAAACAAGAACACTAAATAGCCTTAAAGTCACTTGTCTCTGGACAACTTTGTAGCCCATGCACTGTAGATAGCTCTGTGGAATTGGATCTAGGCTTGCTGAAACCACATTTATGCACAGCATCATTCTAGACCTTATTTAACTTGCTTCATTCTTTTATGTAGCTTCCTAAAGAGCATGTTTCAACAAATTACCTGTAGAATTGCTATGTTGAGCAAGTATAAAATTTACATTATTATCTAAATTTGAGTTACCAACAAAATGAAATGACTTTTGTATCAATATGTCTCATACAACATTTATGATACCTACGAACTATATTAGTCACTGTTTAGATGAAATCAACATATAACTGTTCTTATATTTTATCTACCAACGACTTGTATAAGTATCCCTATATAGGTTCTCCTTCCAATGAGTGCAAACTAAAGTAGTGGTTATTGAGACATGTATTTAAATTTTCACATTGAAAAAAAAAATAATGCTTTATGTGCCTAGCATGGTGGCACATGTCTAATCCCCTGACTCAGGAGGCTGAAATAGAAATATTTCCGGGTTATATAAATGAAATGAAGTCTGGACTAAATTTTAGAGTGATGCCTTCTCTTGAAACAAAAAAATTTCTAAACATTAACTGCTATTTTCAAAACACTGATGGAATTTATTAGTCAGTCATCTTAACCATCCTGTACACATACTTACGTGATTTTCCCCCTTTCTGTTTTCCGATCTTTTCTCCTTTCCCTCATCTTCATTGTTGAATCCTTATGTCCAGGTTCTTGCTATTTTACTAAATCTATTATACCTTTCAGCTTTTATTTTTTGAGGTTCTTGTCGTAAAACTTCCATCAGTTTTGGAACCCAGCAAAATTCGTGTTTAGAATTTTCACTTTGACTAACTCTGTATGCTGATATCAGCAAACTAACCATCTACATAAAGGACAGCAATGTGTAATACAAAATCATAGCTAAATATCTCTCATCTTGGTCTAGAACTTCAATCTCTTTCCACTACGGCTCCAGAATCTCCTTGCTCAGAAAATTTGAAGCTCACCTGAGTCTCAGGATATTGCAGAACAGGTTCTCCTATGTCCTGAGTCTTCACTGACCTTGAAAGGCTAGGGCCAAAATGTTGGCTGGCCTTGTGGCTCTTCTATTTCTCCAACTCTGACTTGTGATCTTAGGTTGTTAACCATCCAGAAGAAAAGCTGATTAGTATCCTGCAGCATCTGCCATTCACTTTGCCTTATCTGACTCAATTGATTTTACTTGTTGTACATTTCCTTTTGTATTTCTGCTTTTCGCTTGTTATACTAGGGAGACTATACGATATTTACACATGTGTGTCTGGTTTATTTCACTTATGAGTATATGTTCAAGTGGCATCCACTTCAGTATAAATGCTTCAAACTTATCATTCTTAATAGCT
>PVKA01035115.1:0-24221 GCA_004027165.1 Ctenomys sociabilis
GCCTAGAGCTGTTCTGCAGCTTGGTGTCACCTATGAGGAGAGCACCTGCCTTGTGGTTGGTGAGGACAGCTGAGGCTGTGACAGCAAAGGGCTTCCCCACATAACTTGCAGGCACTATGGCCCAGAGTTTGTTGACTACATTACTTACTGAGCAAACCTCCTTGGGAAATGAGTGTGAGCACACCTAGTTTAGACAAGGAGACCCTGACTCAGCAAAATTGGTGTCTTGCCAGGCTCCTGCCACTGGCAGTTGGTATGGCTGGATTTGAACTGAGGGTCTGGCTCTTATCCATCCTGCCAAATGCCACTAAAGTGAATTCTTTCCCTATCTGTCCTCCTTATCCCTACCAAGGATTGCACAAGTGGGCATATGGCTACAGTTATTTTAGAGTATTATAGAGTCTCTTAGAAAATGTCTTAGGAATGAATTTAAATTATATAATCTCTTAGGAATGTTGCTTTACAAGCTCCAATCTGATGGTCTTTAATATATTTCTTAGGTTTTGCTGACTGAGATGATGGAGAGATGTAAGAAACTAGGAAACAAGTAAGTACTTTGAAATTTATAAAACATGGGTTTGAAATTAGAATCAGTTGCTCTCTTTTGAGATTGACCTGCTAACATGGGTGACAGTTGACAGAGAGGCAACGTAGATGGCAGGGAGGTTTAGAATGCTGGAGTGATTGCTTTGCCTCAGGTCTCAGCTCCCTTATTCCAAGTGGCTTTGGCCACTTATTTGAGCTCCCTGTGTCTCAGTGTTCCCGGTCTATTAAATGGGATAATGACTGTCCCTCTCCCCATGGAACTGTTGATAAGTGACAGGACCAGGGTGAACTTAACGATCCTCTCTGCAGGGCATCTGAGGTTCCCTCTACTCTTGTGGTAAATGTGGTGCTTGCATCCCTGAGTGGCTCTGGCTTACCACCAAGTCCAAGTGTCTGGAACTTACACTCTCTTTCATAAGAAATCCCTTATAAAGAGATCTTGATAGGTGTTTGCAGCATGGATCAACATTATAATTTTGATGTTTAGATTTATGAACTAACTTGAAGCATCACTTGTCTAAATGAATTGGTTTGCTTAGTGACATACCTGCCATCCAGCCACCTGCCCATCCACCCATTCAGTTACTTCCATGTTTTTGAAGCCTCAGATGTATTTGCACAGAACATTTAGTTCCTAGAGATCAGCCCATCCTCACTGGTGTTTTTTCCCCAACCTGCCCTTAAAGGGCTGTAATTCACCCTTGCTGGCAGTGTGTGTTCTGTCATGAGGGGCAGGCTGGGATAACGTGAGCCTTTGTGTCTTGCAGCGCATTGCTGTTGAATTCCGTGATGTCAGCCTTCCGCGCTGAGTTTGTTGCCACCAGGTGCATGGACTTCATCAGCATGATTAAAGAATGTGATGAGTCTGGTTTCCCCAAGGTAGGCTCTTTGCTTGATGTGCTGAGGGAGAACAAACAGACAGTGTCCCCTGATCGCTCTCAGGGGATACAGTTTCACGAAGGGCTGATGGGAAACAGGCCAAAGCTCTGATAAGTAGAACTCAGTGGAAGATGAGTTACAGATTCGAATTGTTAACACCATGTAATTGCTGTGAGTCAAGCACTGTGGGTACTAAACGTGTTGCTCACTGTGAAGTGTTGAGGCAAGAGTCTGGTTGTATGTCTTTAAAATACATCTTCATTGATTAGGAAAAATCTTACCCATCCAGCAAACTATTATAGTCTGGAAATTTACTCATGTAGATGGTAGTGAATTTCTGAAAGAAATCTTTAGAGAACGTACTGAGACAGATGAAATGTTATAATTTTTTTCTTAAACCTCAAGTCACTTTAATTTAAAATCTCAAATAACATGAAGATTTCTTTTAGCATCTCCTTTTTCGCTCACTGGGCTTAAACTTGGCTTTGGCTGACCCACCTGAGAATGATGGACTTCAGATTCTCAATGAAGCTTGGAAAGTCATTACCAAATTGAAGAATCCACAGGTGAGTGATCATGTAGACCTCAGATCAAATGTTTAAGCACATGCTTGCTTTCAAAAAATGTTCTTGTGGTTTTATTATAAAAATGTATTTTATTATTTGTGAGTAGCATTGCTTTGTGTGTGTGCGTGTGTGTGTGTGTGCGTGTGTGTGCGTGCGCGTGCATGCATTTGGTACTGCGCATTGAACCCTAGGAGTGCTGAACTGTGTCACTTAACCTTTTGTGTTTGGTTATTTTTATTTGGAGACCAGGTGTTGCTAGAATTTCCCGAGCTAGGCTGAAACTTGGGATCCTCCTGCCTCCAGCTGCCAAGTAGCTAGGATTATAGGCACAAACCATGATGTTTTGCTCGTTGACTTTTATTTAATAATTATGATCCACCAGGCCTTCCTAGGATATCCTGGATCAAGGATAAGCAGTGGAGCCAGTAATGATCAATAGGGATTGCAATTTCTGACCTTCACGGAAAGGCACAGGAGCCTCCTCCAAGTGTAGGAATGAGGAGTCTGGGATGGTAGACTGACTGACGTCAGTTGCTGTAGTGCTGTGGTGATGGGCATCCTGTTGTGGTTGGGTTTCACAGCTAACTGTCTTTCAGGCAACTTTTCAGCCATTGTAGTACCTTGTGAAGCGTGAGGTTGGCTGTCTTCATAGCTGCAGGGGCAGCTGGAACAATGCCCCCATGCACCCTGCACTCTCCCTGTCCTGCTGGCAGGGACTGGATGTGGATAAGTAGCCTTGGGTGGGCACTTATTAAGGAAAGGCCAAGGGAACACACAATCACTCTGCTACTGGAGTATGTTGAAAATAATGTTACAATTTAGAAAATCAAGGAAGTTTAATGGTCATTTAATGGTTACATTCTCCATTTCACTTGGTCTGGCCAACCACAGTCTTATTCTGAAGGTCAGGGGATCGCAGCCTAGGGACTTAAGTTCATAACAACACAGTGTATGCTTGAAGGTTGTCAAAAAAAGCTTTTGAGTGTTCTTACCATATAGTGCTATTCATGTGAGTTCATGTGTGTTTGAGTAAGCACGGTTTACTGTATTTCAAAAAAAATATGCACATTTCAAAACACTTTGTGGTATACCATGGATATGTATAATTTTTATTTGTCAAACAAGAAATTAAGACTCTTGGGATCTTGCAGTCTTTCTGGGTTGATAGTGGCTGTGTTGTGAACCTTGGATTGATAGTCCTCTCTGATCTTGGTCTCATATTCCTGTCCTTAATTAAGTTTACTATGTCAGCATTTCAGTCAGGCCTGAGGTTATTCCTAACTTCCTGTGTGGGTGAAGTTGGATGAAGTGCCTCTGACCACCTTAGATGCAAGTGGTACATTCCAAGACAACACAGGCCTGAAAGCGGGAAGAGTTCCATACCCTTTGTGCTCTTTTCCCTGTACATGCGTAGCTATGGTAAAGTTCAGCTTATAAGTTAGATACCACAAGAGAGTAACAGTAACAAAATAGAACGTTTATAATAACGTATTACAATAAGAGTTGTGTAGAACTCATGAATTATTTCTGGAATTTTGTGTTCAATATTTTTGGACCACAGTTTGACAGTGTGGAACAGAAGTTAAAAGGGGGACTCTTCTAACTACTCTTTTCTCTCCATTTTTCTGACTTTGCATTAAAGTATGAGAAGAGGAGGGCCACACTCATGCCGGACTGCTTTTGCCTCTGGGATGTTTCCCTGACTCCGTTGGTCCTTGTCGTTTCCATCATCATGACATTTTTTTTCCTTGGGTCTCCTTCCTACTTGACTGGTAACTGGTAACTTCTGACCTAAAATACTCAGTGCTAATGTCTTTTTATGAGCTATGTACAGCATCGCTGTGTATTACAAATGCTGTATTCTTTTAAAACATGGCAAGTGTTTTTTTTCCCAAACATGCAAAACTCACATTTGGAGTGGAGCTTGCGTCGTAAGCCAGTGTTGAGGTGTGGTGAGGCCCCATCATGTAGAGAATGCTGCCCTTTGGCTCTTCCAGTGTTCTGAGTAGGCACAGTATCCCAGATTTTCCTCTCGGCCCCAGGAGCACTTCTGGAAGAAAAGCACAATTAGCTGCAGTTGACTTCTATTTTTCTGTGCCTTGCTTGTCATAAGAAATGTATCAATAGGCCAGAGCTCACTGTATCCTTTTTTTTTTCTATGAAAGCCCTTGAAGGGATTTATATATATATATATTTTTTTTGGGGGGGGTCTTTTTGAGACAGGGTCTCACTATGCAGTTCAGGCTGGCCTTAAACTCACTTTGTAGCTCAGGCTGGTCTCGAACTCACAACAATCCTCCTGCCTCAGCCTCCCAAGTGCTGGAATTACAGGCCTGCGCCACCACGCCTGGCTTTATATTGAACTTTTTTTTTTTCGTTTATTTTTATTTTATTAAAATACAAATGTCAATCAGACAGTTTCAAGACATCTTAACCATACACATTCAATGAATTAATACATTGCAAACTGTTTTTATAACATTTTGGTATTGTACAAGGTGCATACATGATATTATATTTACAGTTTTTTTATAGCTGAATTATATCAAAGATTCAATAATTATTTACCTAGTGGATGACCATAGCACCAAAAGCCAACATAATATCCTGTCCAACCACCATTAGTGCAGATCTTGCCTCTCATAGAATTATGTAGAAGCACAGCGTTATCTATCCCAACTGTACTGTCTATACACACACATCATGATTTTTTCTTTCTACAACCCTTCCTTTGTATATTGAACTTTTGACATGAGCTATTTTACTTTTTCTTTGTAGGACTACATTAATTGTGCTGAAGTGTGGGTAGAATACACCTGCAAGCATTTCATGATGTTTTCTTTTTAATGTTCATGATAGCAGATGAATCTAGGCATGCAGGCAGTTTCACAGTGGTAACTGTTCTTGTAATTTGTACAAATTGCGTTCATTAAAATGTGATGGAATGTTAATTATATACTAAAACAGAAAGTGTTCCAGGCTTACATGTAAATGTGGGTAGTGCTGCCACCTACAAAGTTAAACTGTGTTTTCACTATGCAACCTTAGATGTTTGCTGTAAGCTGGAGTGGCCAATTTTCATAGAGTTCCATAAGCAGTCTTTTCTGAGCATCTTAGATTTGTATCTGATTTGTTTTCCTAAGCAAAAATGCTTCTTTCCTAGGCATAAAACAAGAACTAGGTTAAGGAATTATCAAAGAGCAGAGATGTTAGCAGCAAGTAGAAATGGGTTCAAATCCTACTGTCACTGTTTGATCAACTTTTAAAGATTGAGTTACTGTATAGTGTTGTATGATGTGAATATTTGTGTCTCCCCTTTCTCCCAGAAGCACATGTTGATTTCTAATGCTATTAAGACGAGAAGCTGCAGACAGCTGTCCTCAGGTCCCCTGTACCTGGGCAAATATTACAGTGCTGGCTAAACTGCTGCCAAAAGCTTCCTGCTTCACGCCACCTCTGTTAACCATCCCAGGATGCCAGCATAGTTGAAAAAAATAACAGGTAGATCCTTTGAGAGAGGATCTGGTCATGTGGATGGCACCCTCATGAATGGGATTAGTGCCCTGTGTAAGGCGCTCACTGTGCACTGTGTGAGACACCGCAAGATGGTGCCGGTTCTGAGAAACAGGCCCACTGCACAGTCTGTCGGTGCCTTGGTCTATGTTCTCCCAGCCTCCAGACCTAGGAGCAGCTGTTTTCTGTTATGTACAGGCTAACCAGCTTACAGTATTTTGTTATAGTAGATAACACATGTGTAAGGCAGATTTCAGTAGACTTGATTTGTGTACTTTGCTGGTTTGAATGTAAGAATCTTTAGTTTGCTGGCCATGTAATGAACAGACCATATTGGTACAGGAGGTAGCTGACCCCAGATAGAGATGAACAGCTAGCTCCAGTGTTTGTGAGGAACCTGAGTCTCGGCTGCTCCCCCAGTGCCTCACTGCTATCTACAGGATGGGGCAGGGGAAGCAGTCAGGAAACTGCTAGGCTTACTTTTCACCACCCAAGGGATGTAGGGACAGTGAAAATCCCCAGGCATTTTGAGAAGAGGGTTCAGTGCTGACTTAGAGTAAGTGTATCCATCTTTAAGGCTGTGGTCTGAGACCAGGAGATGGAGGGAATGCATAATGTATTTCAAATATGTTTGTCCTTTTCCCCAGGAAAATACTGGTTTCTGTTCATTGTCTAATATAGATCCGATGTTTTCCACACTTAGAAACGAGAGGTGAATTCTATTTTGGCTGATGTCATCAAGAACATGAATCCAGTTCGCACATTTGAAGATTCCTACTTTCAGGTAGGACTTAGCATTTTTTACATCCACTGTTAGACATTTTGTTCTGTGGTTTCAAATAACTGTGTTGTGTGGATCAATAAGAAAGTGAGATCATCATGTATTTGAATCCTGGCTCTCCTGTATCCCAACCCCTTTTTTTTTTTAAATTGCTTACCGGTCTTGCTGTGCTTCAGTCTATCATACGTCAGATGTGGAGAGTAAGGGATCTCTCTACTCTGAGATGTGAGCATCCAGGGCAGGACACACTGACACTGTTGCTCGACCAATGGCAAGTGCTCAGTAAGTATCACCTTAGCTGTCAAACAAACCCTTGTGCTTTTTAGGTGAATTACCGTTATATTTGGAAACCAATTTGATCTTTTTTATAACTTCACAGAACAGTTCAGGGAATTCCCATTATCCTTCACCCAGATGCGCTGACTGTGAGCAAGTGACCACATTGCTTCATCATTATCGCTGTGTCTGCGTTATAGTGTTTATGTCTAGGTCCCCCAAGGCCTCATGTGCTCAAAGGTGGGCTTTTGGGAGGTGCTGTACTTAGGGAGCATTGGTTCCCTGGGGAGCTGGCAGCCAAATGTGCTGTTGTGAGGTGAGCCTGCTCAGAAGGAACTGGCCACTTTAGGCGTGGCCTGCAGGAGCTTTCTCCTTGCCCGCCTCCTCCCTTTGTGCTCTGCTTCCTATCTGTTATGAAGCGAGCACCTCTCCTCTTACTGACCTTCTCACCGTGCCTTGTAGCCAGCCATCTTTATAAGCCAAATAAATCCCTCTTCCTTTCAGTGTGCGTGTCAGGTATTGTACTTAGCAACAAAAGTTGACCATGATTTATGTGTGTACATTTTTCCTAAGTCATTTGAGAGCATGTTGCATATGTCATGCCATAACTTTGCTTCTAAGGGATTCATTTAGTATTTCTTTTTTTTTTTTTTTTTTTTGTCTTTTTGAGACAGGGTCTCACTGTGCAGTTCAGGCTGGCCTTAAGCTCACTTTGTATCTCAGGCTGGTCTCGAACTCACAACAATCCTCCTGCCTCAGCCTCCCGAGTGCTGGGATTACAGGCCTGCGCCACCACGCCTGGCTTCATTTAGTATTTCTAATGATGGATATCCTATGGAGCCACAGTTCCCTTACCTGTTTCAAGGATTTGAATGTAGACCCATTGCTGCTGAGCACTCCTGGTTTTCACAGTTGTCTCAATCCAGTTTGCCCCGCTTTATTTTAAATCCAGCTCAGGATTACTTACTGTGAAGTAACTCTTGACCTGATGTGAAGGGAGAATTTTTTTTTTTTTTGGTTATTTGAGATGGTAATGCAGTTCAGGGCCTTCATCTCAGCTCTGGCTGGCCTCAAACTTGTGATCATTGTGGGTCAGCTTCTTGAAACAGATATGTACTACCATGTCCAGTTTTTTGTTTTTAAATAGGGCAGTGTTCTTTTTTTTTAAATTATTTTTACTTATTTGGTACATGGTCTCCCTATGCAGCTCAGACTTGTAGTGATTTTCCTAGCACTGGGATTTTATATATTATTTTTAACAATCTATTATTCTCCCAAGGGCATATAAGAATATAAAATTTATATATATTAACCAAAACAAAACTGTATGCAGATATGTGATGAGTAAGAATAGATTAAAAAATTCAATAATAATAAAGGGACAATTTTTTTGGCCACACGAGAGTGTACTGGAAGTGCCCATCCAATCATCATGGTTTTATTGTAGGGAGGTGAACAAAGGAAGTTTCAGCCTCACCAGCACCGGGATTTCTAGCATGCGCCACCACACCCAGTACTGGTCAATGTCTAGGGGTGCCTGGGCCGGGGCTGGTGCCTCATGTGGTTCAAGGAGTTGAACCTGGGTCCTTGTGCTTGGCTAGTCAGGCGCGTAGACCAGTGAGTGATCTCTGCAGCCCAATCACCGTGGTTTAATGCTGTTGCCTGAGATTATTTTTTTGTGCTATACTTATTATAGTTTAAGACTAATTACATATCTTTTAGAGTTTTTATATTTTGCTAAGAATGTTTCACCACTTTCTAGTTCAAATGGTTCATCTTTACCCTCTACAGCGAGCCATTGGTTCTCTTTTCTTGTGTGATAATAGTACAGCGTTATGCCCAGAGCCAGACAGAAGAGAAAGTTATTTCTTTGTTCACCTTCCTGTCATAAAATCACTTTTTTTTTTTTGTCTTTTTTTTTGAGACAGGGTCTCACTATGCAGTTCAGGCTGGCCTTAAGCTCACTTTGTAGCTCAGGCTGGTCTTGAACTCACAACAATCCTCCTGCCTCAGCCTCCCGAGTGCTGGGATTACAGGCATGCGCCATCACGCCCGGCCCCACAAAATCATTATGATTGGATGGGGACTTCCAGTTTTCCTTTGCAGGGCCAAAAAAAAAAAATTCTCTTTATTATTGTTGCATTTTTAAATCTATTCTTACCCATCAGATATATGTATGCATAATTTTGTTTTGGTTAATATATATAATAAGTTTTATATTCTTATATGCCCTTTGCAGAATAATAGATTGTTAAAAATAATACCTAAGAGAACTGCATAAAGCCCTGAGACCTACCTATCTCTGAGACTGCCATCCATGTCAGTAGTGTGCCATTGCTTGAAGGGAGGACCACATCAGGAAGTGCCAAACTTCAGGGATCTGTGGAGAGTTGTTTGCCATAGCCCTGGGTCTTACTCCAGATCTCGGACAAGAGAATACAAGATACATTTTGAGAGCTGAGCAGTGGTGCATATGTAGAACCCCAGGGCTCTGGGAGGCTCCGCAGAAGGATTGTGAGTTCCAGGCCAGTCTGGGCAACTTGGCAACTTAGTGAAGCCGTGTCTCAAAATAAAATTGGCTGAGGATGCAGCTTCGTTCAAGTACTGGGCGTAGTCTCCAGTACTGCCAAAAAGAAGGAAAGAAGAAAAGATGAGCCTGGAGCATTTCTGTTTGTTAATGTATTTAGTACAGGGTCATACTACGTAGATCGTACTCATAGTGATCCTTGTGTTTTCAGCCTCCCAAGTGCTGGGATTACGGGTGCACACCACTATGTCCAGATTCAGTCCCCATCTCAGCGAGCCCCGGGGATGCTACAAGACATGGTGGGGATCAAACCCCAGCTACTGAGCTCTGCCTAAGCAGGTGCTTTAGTCCACTGAGCTATCTGGCCAGGTCTTAGTCTGGAGCATTTTGTATGCATGCCATAAAATAAGGAAAATACCCAAAAGTGTCAGGGGACATGTGGAAAGGCACGGGGCGGTTTCAAAGGGGTTTCACAGGCCCTTGTGTGAGTATCCAAAGAAATAGAGCATAATGAGCTATTATAAACTACTAAGTGAGATAGAATCCAGTAGTCTAACCTTAAGGTGAACAGAAAAATAGGTGAGGGGAAGAGGTGAGCAGAGGCATGAAATGAGAAAAGCAGAAGAAATGGCAGTATTGGAAAAATCACCATTTTGCAGCCATCATAGTGAAGACAAGAATCATCCACCTTCAGTCTGAACTCAGTGATGCGAGCTGAACTGGGGAAAGAGTTCGGTGGCGAGCAGGATATTTGCCTGTCTCACTAGGGTGCATTCATTACAAGGGAGGAGATCGTGACTGTGCAGTAGTGCTTGACCAGCTAATCACAATTCATACAGCAGAGAGGAGCAAATGGCCATCATGGGCCTCTAGATGGGGTCCCTGAGAAAGGCGGAGCATGCGCTACATAGGATTTCAGTGAGAATGCATACGCTGAATCTAAATTGAGAGAGCTTCAGATGTGCCCTCACCAAGGAGTGTTCTGTAACTCTTCAAAAATGCCATTGCCCTCAGTGACAAAGACAAATCGAGGACCTGATCTGCATTAACACAGACTAACGAGACATGAAAATGGAGTGCAGTGCACGATCTCCAACTGGATCTTATACAGAAGAGAAGAATAATGATGCTGTGAAGGACACATTGAGACAGCTATGACAAGATTTGACCATGAATGATGGATCAAAGTATTTTCATTATATCAGGGTTAACAGTTCTTAACACTAGCTGACAGCACAGTGGAAAAGTCAACAGTATGATCATACTTAGGAGATGGAGAATAAAGTATTGAGGCTCCAGGGATACTGGTCATGCAGTCTTCTTTCATGTGGCCCAGGAAGAAAAGAAATGTGTCCAGTACAGAGAAAATGATAAGGTACTGTGTTAGCTTTTGGTCACTGTGGTAGCTGATAAACTTGTGTCCTTGGCTCTCCAGTTGCAGGCTGTGGGGGCCCTACCCTGAAGGGAAGGGGTGACCTGCCCTGGGGTGTGACTGGTTCTGCCCTGCGAATTGATTGGTTCCCCCTTGAGGTTTGATGGGCCACCCCAGAGTGGCTTAGCACAAAAAGTGTATAGAAAGGAGTTGAGGAAGGCTTTTCTACTGTACACCCCACCCCACTTCCTTGGCGAAGTCTTGGTCTTCCTTGTGCCACTTTGTAGCTGGGCCACTTTGGAGGAGCTTGTTCGTTGCAGCTGCCACTTCAGAGGAGCTCCCATGTTGGCAGTGGAGCTGGTCTCTGCAGTTAGCATAGAAAGAAGAGAGGGAGGCTGGATGGACTCCGCAGTATTGCTCCTCCTCTGCTCTTCATTGTTTTCTCCCGCTGTGAAGTGCTGACATTTGCCTTTTTTTTTTTTTTTTTTTTTTTTTTGTTTTGCAGAACCCGGGATTGGATTCAGGCCCTTGCACTTGCCAGGGAATCGCTTATTCTACTGAGCCATCTCGCTGGCCTCTTGTTTGTGTTTAAGCTAGCAGTATATAGAATGAGGCCTCCACAAACTGTGAACTAAATAAATAAACCTTTCCTTCCTTAATTTTTGGTTTTGGGTATTTTGTGCCAGAAAGGAGTGAAAAGTAAGAAAGACAGTCACTTTAATGATACATTTGAGACAACCACCTTACAGAGAGGAAGGGTTTATTTTGGAGGCATCAGACCCCAATCTTTGGAACCCTTGCTTTGAGGGATAGCAAGGGAGAACATCTTGGTATGAGCATGTGGCAGCATCAAACTGCTTAAACCATAAGCCAGGAAGTGAAAAAAAAACCAGAGACCTTGTGGCTACACCTGTGCCTTAGTTATTTTTCTTGTTGCTGAGACAAAATACTTGACACTTATAGGAGGAAGAGTTTATTATAGTTCTCAATTTATAGAGTTTCATTGTTGACTGGCTCAAAGGCAAAGGGGCATAGAGAGAGAAATGGTTCATGGCAGGCGAAGCAAACAGCAACAGCAGCCCTCTTTCTGTTCCTTGTATTCTCTCTAGGCTACAAGGGAAGTTAGCACTCACAGTCAGGCGGAATGTCCTTATTTCTAGCATTGGACCGTAAATCAATCCTAGTACCACACTTAATCCCAGTGTCACATATTCCAGATGCAGCTACCTCTGAAGAGCCCAACCTGTGACCACATGAGATTTTAGGGGGACATCTAGACCCAAGTCATGATATCCTTAAGTAAACTAAGAGCCCACACTGGGTTCCACCTTCATGTCTCTATAGTACCATTGTGTGGGACCAATCCAGTGACACATGCACCTTACTTGGGAGTGTGTCTGAACCATACTGGTTGCATTTGGCAAAAATGTTAAATACTGTTGAATTTTAGTAAAGTATGTATGGAAATTCTTTATATACTTCTTTCAGTGTTTTAGTAAGTTATTTCAGAGTAAAAGTTTTAAAAAATTGGGGGCTGTGTGTTTACTAATTCTCCCGTTAAATTGATGGGTAGAGAGAGATCCAGCAGTTAGAAAAATACTATCCTTTGCAGAATTTTAAAAGGGAACTAAGTGGGTATTTTCTAATTCTTTAATATTCTTTGAGCAATTTTTTCTTTTTTTTAGGGTAGAGTCTACAGGGTGTTCAGGGTTTCACTAGTAGATTGGACTTATAGTGATCCACCTGTATATTGCCTGTCAAGAGCTAGGATTACAGGTGTGCACCACCATACCCTGTCTGGATCTCTGTCTCAGCTCATCCCAGGAGCAGGGCCAGCACTGTAGGCCCAGGGGTCAAACCCCTGGCCTCTGGGCCTGCTTGCAGGTGCTTTAAACTGCTAAGCTATTTGACTGACCCTCGTTGAGCATTTTGTAATAAAATGTGGAAGGAAAAATCTTATAAGTCATAGTTTATGTATAACTCTATATACATATTTTAAGTTTTTATTGTTTGAGAAATGATTTAGGTCTACATTTTTCTGGTATCTCACCTAATTTGAGTGCTATGTCCCGTAGAACATTGCTTGTCATGAAATTCTGGGAGTTCTTCGGGTGCATTGTTTTTTTATTTCATTTATTCATTTTATTTCATTGAAACAGGGTCCACTATGTTGCACAGGCTAGTCAGAAACTCCTGGACTCATATATTTCAAGCATTCTTTTTGCCTCAGCCTCTCAAGTAGCTGGGACTGCAGGGTGTAAACCAGCGATGTCCAGATTTCATTTCTTTTTCCTTCATTTTATGTATTTGGTACAGGGTCTCACTACACAGCTTGGACTTGTACCGATGCTCCTGTTTTCAGCCTCCCCAGTGTTGGGATTGCAGGTGGACATCACTACACCCTGACTTGTTCAATGGCTCAGCACTCCCTGAGAGTGCAGCTGGCACAGCATGAAGCTACTGGGGATAGAGCCTTTGTGCCTGTTCTTGGCAATGCAGCTACTTAGTCCAGTGAGCTATCTAACCAACCTTCATGTCTGGAGTTTTTTTTTTTTTTTTTTTTTTAATCTTTTATTTATTTACTTGGTACAGAGTCTTGTTACACAGCTTGGACTCATAATGTTCCTCCTGTCTCAGTCTCCCTAGTGCTGGAATTACAGGTGTATACCACCACCCCTTGTTTTGGTGGCCAGCATGGCATGTGGTATTGAGGGATTGAACCCAGGTTCTTGCGCTTGCGCGGAAGGCATTTAGACCACTGAGCTGTTTCCCCAACCTGTCTTAGACAGTTTTGAGTGTTGTTAACTCAAAATGGTTAACTGTGTTAGCCATTTGCCACAGTAACCCAGCAAGCTGTTCATTATGATTCAGGCTCATAAATCTTCTTGTTCTGTGCCTTTAAAATGGGAGAAATTTGCTTTGCCAATGATTCAAACAGCAGTTTTTTAGTATAAACAATGTATTCAACAGTGAATTTTCTGGTTAGCACCCAATTTGCAGGGAGTTACATTCTCCTTAAGCAGCACTTCCTTGATTTTCTCACACCCTGGTCAGGACTGTGTATATTTCAGGTTGAAAGAAGCAGACATTAGCAACTGTGCCCTTTTTTGCAGGTCTCTGTTTAATTTATTGGCAAACCCTATCCAATTTCTGTTCACTAAAGAAGTGAAGAAATACCGGGCCATGCTGGATAGAAGAGGGGTTAACAGATATCACGCATAATCACCTGCTTTTGTGAATAAAGTTTTATGGATACAGAGATATGCATTTGTTCCCAGGTTGGCCATTGCTGTTTTCATGTTACAGTAGCATCGCTAAGTAGTTGTAATGGACTGTAGGACCTTTACAGAGAGTTTTTCAACTTGAGTATCAGCAACAGCTGAGTTTAATGCATAGGCTTCCTGAGCAGGTCTTTCTCAAAGAACTGGAGCACGTCCTGAAATCCTCACAGGCATGGGCTTGAGTTCCATTTCGTAGCTGAGGCTGAGGCAAAGCTGCTTCTCCAAAACTGTGAAGTAGGATATACAGAGTAAGAAGGGTGAACGCTGATGAGAGGACTGACTGCACCGTGCTTCCTCATTCTTAAGCAGGTTGACTTAGCCTGTTATAATTGCACGTTATGAAAGAGGATTTCCTTTTAAAAAACAAACTTAGTTTTATTAAATTTTGTTGTCTTACAGCTTCAGTCAATAATTAAGAAAGTGATTGCCCACTTCCATAATTTCTCCATTCTTTTTTCAGTGGTAAGTAACATTTCTTAGTCATCTTGGAAAATTGGTTTTTTGATTTTGGGGAGTTTTGTTGAATTTGAAATAGCCTTTATTTATTGAGCTCAGAACCCTCAGTAGGTTTTCATGCAGGAGACTGATCGGCCCTTAACCCAGGGAGCAAGGAGTTTTTACAGGAAAAAAAAAAAAAAAAAAAACACATTCCATTTGGCAAACAAATTTGTTGTCAAACACTGACCAGCACCAGGGCCAGTGTGACCATTACTCAACAAACATTTTTTTTTCTGGGAGCATTGTTTAGTTTCCATTTAATGTACATTTACGTTGCTATGGTTTTGACATATCTTGGAAAATTTGTGTTCAATGTCTTCATCCTGCTTTCTTGGCTTCCTGGGGCAGAAAACAGAGTCTCCCATAAAGCAGGTCTGTGCATACTAATGAATAGTCATGTCCTACAATTTAGGCAGCATTTGGAAAAATACCACCCATAAACTGGCAGAAAATTATTGTTTCTTTCATCCAAGTACTAACCAGGCCCAGCCACATTTAGCCTCTGAGGTCAGAGGAGATTGGGCTTGTTCAGGATGGTGTAGGCATAGATGAAAATACAGTATTATTTCTTTCTTATTCCTCACTCACCAATGGATGTGCGTACCTGCTCAGACAGACATTTCTAAGCTGTGATGACAGTGAACTCCCTCAACCTCCTCATTTCCTCATCCATACTGATTTTCACATGATATAGATGGAACATGCTTTATCCAAAATGTTTAGGTCCAGAAGTATTTCAGATTTCTGAGTTTTGTAGATTTGAGAATACTTGTATAGACTATCTCTTGAGCATTCCTAGTCCAAAGTCTATTTCAGATTCTAAGTTTTTAGATCAGAGATTCTTGAGTTATTCTTCCTTTTCACATGCATTTTGTTGTCAACACTATATAATACATGGAACTAATGGGTGTCTCAGTATCTGACTGAGTTGAGATTTAGTACATGTTCCTTAAATTTAGAACCTGCAATATGCTTTCTAGTTTGCTGCAGGACCTAGGCAAGCAGGAATGTAGGTGACTTTCTATGTGGTGATGGTTTCTGTCCCTTACCTTAGTTCTGTCTTTGGGTTCCATTTGTGCATATTCATGGAATTGTAAGGTCTGACTTTCCTGACAATAGCAACCAGTATTTGTTGGATGCGTGCCATCTCCAGCACAGTGCTAAGACTTTCAGTGCTGCTTTGTATAATTGTTGTCCTTCTACTGGGAAGCAGCGGGTATTGATGCTGCCACTTTATAAATGAGAAAACTGATGCTGGCAGGAGGAATGACCTACAGAAGGTCACAGTCACTGAAGGCAGGGCCACGAGTCATAGGAAAGCACTTTGGTTTCAAGGCCACTCTTAAAGTAACCTGCCACTGGTTTTCTCACTCTGCATGTCAGTATGATCAGAAGAGACTAAAGTTCCCTTCCATGTTACTGCCTGAGAGAGCTTTCGGCCATCTGAAGATCACCCAGATGGTTTGCCAGCATGTGAACTTGTCCCCGCACTAATCTCTGGGGCACACACAAGTTCAAGTTGAATATCCCTTACCCGAAATGCTGAGGACCCAGAAGTGTTTGATTTTGGAGTTTGGAATAATTACATATAGACAATGGAATACTTTGAAGAGGGTATCCAAGCCTGAATAGAGATTTCATTTACCACATATGTACCACATACACGTGGTCTAAAGATTCTTTTTGTATACAATATCTTCAATGATTTTGTACATGAAACAATTGCACAGTTTGGAGTTTTCCATTTGCGGCTTCTTGTTGCTATTCAACAAGTTTTGGATTAGGGATATTTTAGATTTCATAATTTTTCATTAGGGATACTCAGTATACAAGAGGTTTTAGAATTCTAGTGTAATCTTTCAGGAAAGTCTTGAACACCTCAGAAAAAGTGATCCATAAGTAATTTCTTTCTACTTTACTTTTTAGGAGAAATTTCTACCATTTCTGGATATGTTCCAGAAAGAGAGTGTGCGGGTGGAGGTTTGCAAGTCCATCATGGAAGCCTTTATCAAGTGAGTGCACTCAGTGCCGCCGGGAACGCGTATTCCCAGTGCCCTCGTGAAGTGCGCTGATTGGAGGGCATGCAGTTTGAGGCGTGCTGTCGTGTACTGCCTCATACCCGGGAGGAGAGCCACATTGAGAAGCAGGCTTCATGATGAAAGTGGGTAATAGTGCTTATGAAGGCAAACTGTCAGAAATATGGGTCTGGATGGCAGTATCCCTTTTGGAAGAGGAGGTTTCGCTGAACTGCACGGGGAGTAATGTCTTTAAGGATGAAAATAGGGCCGACCAGATTGCTCAGGAGATTAAAGCACTTGTTTAGGTAGACACAGGGACTGGCTTTGATCCCTGGCATGCTGTGCCAGCCCAACCCTCGGGCTACCATGAGACATGAATGGATACTGGGTGTGGTGGTGTGTGCCTGTAATCTCAGTGCTTGGGAAGGTAAAAACAGGAGGATCAGTGCAAGTCGAGCTGTGTAGTGAGACCCTGTACTAAATAGATAAAAATAATAATAAAAAAGAGTGAAAATAAAAGTGTAGTTATAAAATGGAAGCTTTCATAAGGAAGGTTTTCACCTTCAGCCTTTAAAATAGTAGCTAACTTATGATCAGTTTTCAGATTTAGGTCCTTTCATTTTAATGAATCTGTACTTCTCATAATTGCCCTATATAAGTAATACATGAAATAATTTTAAGGTGACATGTGCAGGAAAAGTTTTTATTTTAATTTTAATTATTTTTAAAATTCAAGATACTAAGTTTTCAAGAAAAGTATGAATTGGATAGAATGGTGCATGCCTATAATCCCAGCATTCAAGAAACTGGGGCAGTTGTGGATTTGAGGCTAGCTTGGGCTACATGGCAGGTTTGGGACCAGCCTGCACTACATGGTGAGACCCTATCTTTCTTTTTTATTTTTTTTAACAGCATTTTATATAGTTGTATAGTTAAGATCTATATTCATGAGGTGTGGTAGCACATAGTTGTAATCTCAGTACTCAGGAGGCAAGATACTCACCATGAGTTCAAGACCAGCCTGGGCTCCTACTGAGTTCAGGACCAGCCTAAACTAGCAAGCAAGCCTCTATCTCAAAAACCTGAAGAAACCCTTATTTATTCATACACAGACATGCAAGATACTTATCAAATTTCCCATCATGCTATGTATAACATTCCTGTTAAATATTGAGTGACTATTAAGTACTACATGTTAAACTAGGTATTTGAAAATCAAAAGTAATCAAAACTCTTGTCGTCACTGGGCATGTTGACACATACCTGTTCTGAGCTACTCAGGAAGCTGAAACAGGAAGATCATTGGAGCCTAAGAATTTGAAGTCAGCCTGAGCCACATGGCAAGATCTCATCTCAGGAGGAAAAAAAAAGCCATCTCCTGAGAGACCTAAAGAAACCGTAAAGTCAGTAGTACATGTAGGTTAAAGAAAAGTAGTGTAAATAGTCTTATAAATTATGTATTGATTTTAATATATTAGGTAATATATAACTAGATTAGTCTATTTTTTCATGTTTCATTATTTTTTAGAACAGTATTGCAGTTAAAAGTTCCTTTAAATATTGAATACAGAGATATAGCTGAATTTGGGAAAATCATTTGTTGCTCAAATATGCTGTAAACTTGTCTTGTTTTCTTTCCAAAAGATTAATTCCTTAAAGATTAATTTTCCATTAAAATACTTGAAACAGATTGACTTCCATAAAAATTTATAAGAGCTTGTTCTTTTATATTTTTAGAAAACGAAGTTATTAATTTTTTGACCTTTAACACATTATAGGAATGTTGGACAGAGCTTTAGCAGGTGCAAGAAACAGTGTGATACATGTTTGCCCTTTGCCTGGCTTAGGAAGTGTAGCAGGTTTCCCATGATTTTGAGATCATGAAGAGTTATATATGTTAAAAATGAAACTTGTTACTTTAAGAATTAAGAGGAAAATTAGAACATTCCCATTCCTGGCAAACCCTAGCCATGTGAGAGTCCACCTAGATAATTTGCAGCTTCTCAGATCCGTACAGATATGAGAACAATTGCATTCTTTCACTCCTGTCAGTGCTTGGATCTTTTCCTCTTTTATGTCTTCTAGGCATCAACAAGAGCCCACCAAGGACCCTGTCATTCTGAATGCCCTTTTGCACATTTGCAAGACCATGCACGACTCCGTGAAGTAAGCCACACTTAAGCTGAAACACAATGTGGTTTGTGTTAAGTACTGCCCAACAGCACGTACTGCCGTAAAATGCCACTGAAAGTAGCTTTATTGGGTCTATTGGGATTATTGCTAGCAAGGACATTCAGGTCCAGGAGAGTAGGTGCTGGGGTAACCTTAAGAAAATGAGGTAGCAGATGTTTCTTCTTTTTCTTTTTTGGCAGAATCAGAGATTGAACTCAGGCCCTTGTGCTTGCCAGGGAAGCACTTATTCCACTGAGCTATCTCCCAAGCCCCTTTTGCTTCTTCTTTTTAATTTTAATTTTTATTTATTTATCTTTTTTGAGGTAGCAGATGTTTGTGCAAAAGATTTCTTTAGGGGGGAAAGGCAGGGTTCATCCAACTCAAGTCCATTGTGTCCTAGAGATTTGTAAGAGTAGTAGATAACATAATGAGTGTACTTGTCCAATAACAAAACCTTTTAATTTCATATTAGCCTATTATTTAAAATGCAAATGAAATTGCTTACATTCCTTACATAAAGGATTGTATACTCAGTACACTTGAGGCTCAGATCTTTCTGCAGACCTTACTTTTCAACTAGTCTACTCCTATTCAGTTTTTGTAAAACATGTTTCCATTGGACTATGCTCATGACAGTTTCTGCATATTTGCAACTGAAACTTACTCATCAAATGATTTGTAAGCATAGCAGCTTGATTTAATGGACAGTGTTGCAAGAATGAGAAAACTTAGAATTTCACTGGCTACAGGATAATATATATACATATATACATATATATATATATAGTGTTATATATAACACAAATATAAATAAAAAATCAAGCTTTTTATAGTCTTAATTATACATACATATGTTATACCTACATATACATTCATATATGTATGTATAATTAAGACTATAAAAAGCTTAATGTTTTTATTTATATCTGTGTTAATTTCTCTATTAATTAGAATTAGCTAAGGTCTAATTTGTGTTAAGATGTTGAGGCTGGGGAGGTGGCTCAATGGAATTGGTGCTTCCCTGGCAAGCACAAGGGCCAGGTTCTGCAAAAAGAAAAGAAGTAGCCACAAATCATATGGGCTGATGAATGGAGAGGGGAGCAGATAGTTATGTAAGACAAATGTGTGAGATACTCTTGATAACAGGGGTGTGGGTGTTCACTGGAAAAGCTTTTTCAAGTATAGACAAGAGTTTTTATAATATGGTGTTAAAATTAACCATAAATACAAAAAGTAATTGTTACTTATTTTTGGCATTGGGAATTGAACTTGCCAGACAGGTGCTGTGCCACTGAGCTGTATCCCTGGCCTTTGAATTATAAAATTTAGAACTTGCTGCCCAAATTTCAAGAAGAAAAAATTACCTCCTCTTTTCCTGTTGATAAATGTATCTTGAGAATGGCATCTTTGAGGAAGAGAAGTGCATTCAGATTATGTTTTATCAAACAAAAATGCACAGCTTATTGGAAACTTTTGATATCTAGAAAAATGCAGAATATTAACTCGTTAAATTGTTACCATCTTGTATTTTTGTCTTCAAAAGCTTTTTTTCACCATCTCCATGTTAATTATGTACAATTATTGATCCTAGTGCACTCACTCTTGAGGATGAAAAAAGAACACTGGCACATCTGATTAATGGATTTATAAAAATGGTAAGTTTGAGGGTAGATGTTGCAGCGCACTTGGAAATGTGATGTAATTGTTTATCTGCATTCTGATGCAAGCCGTTAACGTTTTGTTCCCCCGGTGTTGTTCATTCTCTGAGATCAGATAAAATTAGAAAATACATTACATTAGCCAGTCCTCCTTGGGGACAAAGAAGCCAAAATAAAGTGATTTCAGGAAAAATAAAATGGAGCGAAGTCAGAGAGGAATTAATTTGCTCATGTAACAAAAGCTCATGCATGGAGACTCCAAAGGAACAACTGGACTTGGGGGCCCTGTGACGTCTATATCCATCTTTGGCCCCACACTCTGTTGGCTTCCCTCGTGCATGGACTTGCTCACTGCAGGGTCTCCGATTCTGTCCCCCAAGCTCTGTAGCCCATGAGAAGCTCTGTAGCTCAACTCTGTAGCCCACTCTGTGCTTGCAGAAGTCCAGTGAGGAGTCCCTTTGAATTAACTTGGGTCGTGGCCCAGGCACAGTGGCTGGCCAGGCCTGGAGACATCTGCACACTGTTGAGCCAAGTCCCAAGGACCAGGAGTAGAAAGAAGAGGTTCCCTAAAGCAGCGGATGTGCTGACTGCCAGAGGCTAGCTGCAGGGTGCATTGGTTCGTGCCTGTAATCTCTGCAGTCTGGGAGGCAGAGAGGAATGGATTAGAAGTTTGAACTCAGTCTGGGAAACTCATTGAGACCTTATCTTAAAATTTTAAAAAATGCTGAGCAGGCAAAATGCTAGATGCCTAACTCCATCCGTGTTACTCACTGCTATAGAACTGCTCATCTAAGTGCAGTGGCTTTAAATGTCTATTTTAATACAGACACTTTATGGATTGGTTAGGCAATAATCAGGCTGCTTAGGGAGGTGTAGACTCCCAGCATACAATGAGTCCAGAAAATCTAGGACAGCTTTGTTCTGATTGAAGGACCTAGTGTTGGCCACTGCAGCTTAAGTTTCTTCCAGGAAGACCCTTCCTTTCCACCACTCGCATCACTTGTGAGTCTCACTCAACTGTCGCACATAGTCTTGGCCTCTTGGGGACACAGATAGAAGCTGCAGAGCCTTGGAAGGCCAACGCTAGACATTGCACAAGGAATGTTGCTGCATGCCATTGCATTCAGTGGTTCAGTGCAAGTGCAGCACTGGAGAAGAGGAGGACAAGGGGCTCTGTCTTTTTAGGAAGAGTCCAGAGATAACTTGTAAAAGGACAGGCATAGCCAGGCTTGGTGGTGCATGTCTGCAATCCCATCACTCGAGACCAACGAGACAGGAGGATCAAAAGTTCCAGCCCAGCCTGGTCAGTTCAGTGAAGCTCATCCTGTTTCAAAACAAGAATAAAAAGTGGAAAAGTAGAGTAAAATGGATCATTGCAACCTTCTTTGGCAACGTGCACCAGTATACGTTCCCAGGCTGAACAATCTTTGCCTCGATTATTGGTACACAAAACTAAAACATCAGTTGCTACCAGTTTTGTTGTTTTGTTTGAGACAGCATCTCACTCCACTGCCCGTACTGGCCTCAAACCCCTGACCTAAAGTGATCTTCTGCCTCCGCCTTCTGCCTTCCACATAAGGGGGACTACAGCTGTATGCCACCATACCTAGCTTGGCATCTTCTATCTCAGTAGGAATATCAGAACCAGTGAGACTGAGGTAAAAATACCGTTTTGAAAATAACCTTGGATGCCTGGGTGTGTAGCTCATGACAGAATGCTTGCTTAATCTACACAAGGACTTAGGTTCAATCCTTGGTACATCAGCAAACCCCAAAACTTGAAGGTGTGGATTGTTCAGCAGCAAATATTGATTTAACTGCCCACCTGATTTAGGATCTGCCTTTTAATTCCCCTGTGGGAGATTACCAGTGGATTTTTACCAAGAGACTCACTTAGTGTAAACGGTACATTGATTGGGTGGTATTTACCTTTTTATGGCCTTGTGTGAAAATCAGTTACAAGAGGAAAAGAATATGAGGAAATAAGATGTAGAGCCTGATAGCTCTAGTGGACAAAGATTAAACCTCAAAGCAAAGAATGACTGATGCAGCGGTTAAGTTTTTCTCCTAACCAGCTGTTTGTAAATGTATGGAAATGGGAGGAGAGCGGAGTATTTATGGTGAAACTTCCTTCTGTGGCTCCAGCAGCCGCTGGTGAGCTGCTAAGGTCAGATCCCCAGCAGGAAGCGCAAAGCTGTGGCCCTTGTTAGGGAAACCCCTCTGACACATGGTTCCCAAGAACCAAATTGATGTTTTGTGAAAAATCTGCTGTTGACTAAAAAAATTCCATGATTTCCTTTTCCATAGTTTTCGTCTAAGCCTGGAAAATCTTACTCATACTTTGAGCTTCTGTTTCATGCCCTTTGACATTTTGTGTTCCCATTCAAGGCCCAAGTCATAATGCTGAGATGGTAATTGCAGTATTTCAGTTATACACCAGGTGAAGTAGCATAAAGCCTTTTAGAGGTATTTTTTGGGGGGTGAGGGGCAATGGAGATAGGGTCTTGCTGTGTAGTTCAGGCTGGCCTTGAACTCAGTACTTAATGCAGAATGGCCTTGAACTCAGTGGTGATCCTCCTTCCTCAGCCTCCTGAGTCCTGGAGTTATAGGTGAGCACAAGCACATCCAGCTCACAGAAAGCCTTTCTGGTTAGAATATGTTGGTGTGTTTTTCTGGTATACCCTCAAAAGCAATATCGTTTCTTAAACATTTTTCTCTTTGATCCTAGGTTTCCTTTGGGCGTGATTTTGAACAACAACTCAGTTTTTATGTTGAGTCCCGGTCGATGTTTTGCAATCTGGAACCTGTTCTTGTGCATTTGATTCATGTAAGAATTTCGTTCTTCTGTTCCTAATATTACGTGTGTATGGGTTGTCTGTGCACCATAAACCCATTGCTTACAGAGACTCTTCTTGCTCTGTGCTGCTACTGGCATTTCCAGATCTAAAATGCAATTTCTGCAAAGTAATAAAAAGTCTACAGCTTTGCTTATCTTTGATGGTGTTGTTGGCCTGTTCTCTAAAATGTACATATTCTTGTTTCATGCCAGCAGCAAAGAGTGAAGTGATTTACACTTTTCTGATAGAAGTAGTAACCTGGAGTCTCTTGTTGCCTTGCCAGAGGTTCCTAGTGTGCTTGGATTATACAATAGCTCTCAGTGAGTAAGTGGTTCCTGGGTCAGAAGAAATAGTAATAGCTCTGTTTGTTATGCAGTAAGGTTCAGACAGTTTAGTATTTTTGAGCTAAGACCTTGGCAGCCACTTGAAATAGGTAATAAACATAAACTGAAAGGTAAATATTTTTATTTCATTTTCAACCAGAATTAGTACTAAATGAAATAAATAATTATTCCTAACTAAGCACTTATAGGATACTGCATGATTCTTCAGCCTTGGACTGAGATTAGATGCTGTCTCTTATTTTCTGTTCCTCATTGATCATTTTTTCCACATTCACTTTAGCTCACCACTTGCTGTTTGTCATAGTAACTGTCAAAAGCTTTTTTAAATACATGACGTGGCTGCAAGAGATGGAATGCAGTCCTGTGTTGAGTCCTGAGATGCTTCCCACCAGCACTCATGGACTCCACAGTCTGATTCCTTACGAAGGGAGGCACCAGTGCCACACTGCAGAGTCCGGGAACCGTAGGCCCCAACTTCACGATTCTGTGGAAAGCTTCCCTCAGGCTCTTCAATTGCTTCAAGGAGAGCAATCAGTTATTCAAGAACAGTCTTTTTACATATTTTTAATGTTTAACTTTTAATTTTTTTACTACTAGCAGGCTATTTAACACAGTTAAGATGTAATGTAGAGACTTGAATATGGGTTGAGTGAACTAACGCATGTGTTACAACTGAATGATGTGGCCCCAGGTTTGCTGTTCTTATTAGTGCTGCATAGCTAAATTGCATGGTGCACCCTTAGATTTAGAGCTGTTTTTGAAATCTTTGTGATGTTAAGCTTAGAATGAGAGCTATTTGGAAGCAGAAGAATAAGCCCTTACTGTTCTTTAAACCAGAAGATGGCCATCTGTAATGCTGACTGGAAGGGGTGACTAATTTAGGCAGTGCCTGGCATTCTCCCCCTTGGAGGTGTTTGCTCAAGCCTTACCTGGTAGGCCCTCTTGAATCTTTT
>PVKA01035116.1:0-22980 GCA_004027165.1 Ctenomys sociabilis
AGGGGCGGGAGTGTGGGGGTGTGTATTCTTGGATGGAGATGGTATTTTAGCCATCCCCAGACAAGAGCAAGGCAGGGTGATCCTTTCCCTCTGGAATACAACAAAGATGCTTTGGTTAATCCCGAGTGTCAGGATGGAAGGAGAAGCCAAGGTGGAATCCCTGAGGTGGATAGGAGGGTGCTGCCATGGCTGTCACATGAGCTATCCTGCCTGCCTGCACCAGCCTGCCAGCTCCACACTGTTCTAACCCAGCTTTCTCTGGCTGCCTGTGAAGGTCATGTTTGGAATGTGTGCTCTCCAGTGTGGACAGGAGGAGATGGCCGGCATATAGCTCGGTGCCACACATGCCTGAGGCCCTGGGGCCCACCCATTACCAGCCACATGGCAGAGAAAGTGAGACAGAGATTGGAATACTGTCCTGACCAGAGACTGCCCTTGCTTCTGAGAGTGCTGAGGTCATTGATTAGAGAAACCGTTGCATTAAAGCAGAAGGCACCTGAGGCAAGAACAAAGCCTGTGTCTTCGGAGCCCTTCTGTGGTGCCAAGACTGCTAACACATGTTGGGAGGGGCACCCTTCCTCCAGCCTCCCTGAAGTCTTTCTGCTTCACCATTCTCCTGGGACAGGGTGGAGCGACCAGCAGGACCCAAGGCTGTCTCAGAGAAGACCTGGCTCCCAGAGCCTGCTCTGGGATCTGGGGCCCAAGCCTAGCCACTGCCCCTAGGACTTCATTAGGAACTGTGCAGGTGATAGCCCATAGGCTCTGGCTTCCTCTGGAGGGAAGCTACAGGAGGGCTTTTGCCACCCTCAACCAGGGCTGTACACAGTATAGCACAGGTCCATTGACTGCAAGGTCCCAGGTCCCTTCCTGGTGACCCCTTGCTGCACATGGCTAGCGCCCGGGGGCACCAGCCAGTGTGGATAGTAGGCCAAGGTCTAGGCCCCATCACTGCACCTTCTGTACCAGCTTTCTCCATAGTGGACTCCATCACTGTCTGGGCCACCTCTGGAACTGCTTTGTCACCATTCTGCAGAGGCTGGAAAGCCCCAGGGGAGTTCCAGAGCAGGTTCCAGGCAGTGACAAGCCCCTGAGGTTCTGCAGCAAGACAGCAGGAGAGGAGAAAAGTGGAAGCCAAGTGCCCTGCAACTCATGACCTCAGCAGGGTCACTTCTCTTTCCACTGCCTCCACTTTTTCAGATGTCAAATGAGCACAAGAATCAATGGAACCACACACGTGTCTTCAGGCATGCCCCTAACACAGTGCCTACAATTATCAGCTGCTGCCTGCCTTCTCTGGGCAAACCTAATGATGAAGCACATGTTCCTGAAAGTGGCTCAAAAGTTGCAAGGGATTATGCATGTTTGATTCTGATGTTTGAGCACTTAAGTGTTATTAACATTGCTATTAAAAACCATTAGAATATTTTGGTTTCTCTTCAGATCGTATAAATCTTTCACCTTTTAAAAAACATTAGCAAGGGCCGGTCACATAGCTCAGCAGATTAAAGTGACTGGCACAGGGGCTGGGGGTTCAATGCCCGGGTCTGCCATGCAGGCTCTGCCCCCAGGGCACGCTGAGATGGCAACTGAAACTGGGCACAGTGGTTCATGCCTGTAATCTCAGCTTGTGGGAGGCTGTAAAGAGGTGGATCACTATGTGTCCCATCTAATAGTGAGATCCTGAACACCCTGTAGACCCCTCCCTAAAATACAATAAATAAATAAATAAATAAATAAATAAATAAATAAATAAATAAAACATTAGCACACTGGGTGTGGTGGCACATGCCTGCAATCCTAGCCCTCGAGAGGCTGAGGCAGGAAGACTACCACAAGTGCCAGGGCAGCCTCAGCTATATAGTGAGTTCAAGGTCAGTCTGGACTAATAATGAGACCCTGTCTCAAAAAAGTAAAAGAAAGAACAGAACAGAATGAAGAGAAGAAAAGCCTGTAGTTGTGCGCTCAGGGCATTGCCCACAGGACCTCTGCAAATCTAAGGTCCGCAGGGGCAACTTAGTGAGACCTGGTCTCCAGGGAAAAGACTGGGGTGGCTGCTCAGTGCAAAGACCCCAGTTCAATCCCCAGTACTACAGGAACAAAAACCACCAACATCAGCAAAACAACCGTCCAGGTGGCAACGAGGGCGTCCTAGAGTGTGTGTGGCCCAGCAAGGGCGGCAGAGGCCACCAGCCGGAAGTGCGGCTTCCTGAGCTCCGGGCTCCCATAGGCTGGCCAGGCCCGCTTGGCCTTCTCACCCTCAGCACTGCCCAGGATCTCCCTGTGGCAGCGCCCGCAGACACAGGGGCTCTGGAAACCAGGAGCCTATTTCCACACACATCCCAGGAACCTGAAGAACGGCTCAGTGGGAACCGGTGAGAATGGGTAAGCAGCAAGCATGCCACAGCTCCAAACATGACTGCAAACTGTCACTGTCTAGAAGGGAAGATGGCCCTCCGAGAATGGGAGTGCTCATGGTGCCCCTCTCCCTTTGTGAGGCAGAACGCACGTGAACCCAGGCTGGCGCTTGGCACTGCACGCATGACAGCCTCGGGCCCTTAGCTGCTGCTATTGTTTTTAATTATTATTGAAAGGGGCTGCGAGGAGCCAGGGCCCCAGCTCACACACAACTGGCTATCTATGTGCTCCCAGCCAGCCGCGGGAGGGAGGCCTGAGCATGTGCTCAGCCCCAGCCACCAAATAACGCAGCCACTGTTCCTCACCAGGTCTGTCTGCTAGTGTGTGTGCCCTGGGTTGAGCCGTCACAGTCACTAGACACAGCTGTCCCTTCTCCCCACCCCACGTCCTTCCTTTGCGCGAACGCTAGCGCATCGGGGTCCAGCTGCTCCCAGTGTGCCATGCGTGCTCAGCCCCAGCCTCTGCGCTGGGCGACCTCCTTTTCTAAGTTTGTATTTTGAGACAGGGTCTTGGTATATCACTAAATCACCCAGGCTGGGCTTGAATTTGCAATCTTCTTGCCTCAGCCTCCCAGAGTGCTTGAATTACAAATGTGTACCACCACCAGTCAGCTTCTGCTCCCATTTGTAGCAGTGTGGCTGAGAGCTGATCTGCCAGGACCACTGCAATGCAAGTATTTAAAAAAACAAACAAAGAAGCAAACAAAAAACTACAAGGCAAGCTGGGCATGATGCTGCATGCCCATATTCCCAGCGCTCCGGGAGGCTGAGACAGGAGGCTTGCAAGTTTGAACCCAGTCTGGCCAAGCCAGAAAATTAGTGAGATCTTTTCTCAAAATAAGAAATTTCAATAACAGCTGGAGATGTCAGTCAGTGTAAAAGCCTTGGATTCACTCCCTAGTATAAAAACAAAAACGAACCCAAGTAAAGCTATGATGCCAGAGCCTGAAGCCCACCCCACGGTTGCTGGCCGTGGGAAGCACCTTCCCTCCCATTGGCTGGGCAGTCTCATGACTGTACCAAAAGTACAGCAGAGTTTCTGGACCCAACACCTTAATCTGCAGCTACTGACTGTAGCTCTGGCAGGTGGGGAGGGAAGAGCTGGGGCATAGGCAGCCAGGCCAGAGGCAGTAGCAGACAGACACAGAAGGCTAAGCTGTGCAGGCAGGCTCATGGCTGCGGCCAGGGCTGGGGCCAAGAGGGTCTCTGGCTCAGGCGGTGGGATCTGCTTCTTAAAACCCAAGATGGATTAGACAGGGAGGGAAGTAGAACCATGCCCTGCAGAAACTGGGGTCTCAGCCCAGCCAGGCTCACTGCCACATCTCAGCTGGGGGACACCCAAGTGGCAAGGGATAGCTGAGGCCCCACGTGGAAAGAGAAGGGGGGCCAGCTCCAACCCCTCAAAACAGCAGCACTGCCCACGTGTGCCATGCTCACCTCTGATGGGCAGGGAGCTAGCTGGTCCAAAAGCAAGTCCAAAGAACAAGTACAGAGACAACACACAGCAACAGGACCCACTGTGCTACAGGTGACGGGCACAGGATGCTCAGAGTGGGTGCTCCCCATCACTAAATGCGTGGTCCACACTGCCCGAGCACAAGCAGGCATCACAGTAGGATGTGGGGCCCAGCTGGCAGAGCAGGGCCAGCTGGCAGGGCCCCGGCTCTCCTTCTATTCTCAACTTCCAGGAACCTGAGCTTCTGTTGCAGAGCTGGGGGACAAATCCAGGACAAACCACTGCTCTACCATAGAGCTACACCCCAGGCCTTTTCTGTTGTATTTTCAAGGCAGCATCTCACTAATTTTGCCCAGATGGGCCTCAAAGTTCTGAGCTCAAGAGGTTCTCCCACTTCCTCCTCTGAAGAGCTGGGACCATTGTGCCCAGCACGGGCTTCTCATGGAGACTCGTCAGTTTCTAGATGATGAGGAGAAAACACTGATCAATGGGCATGGGTAGCATGGAGCCTGTGCTAAGGCCTGCAGCACCCAGAACACAGCCCTGCTAATGCACCACCAACAGGAGAGAAAGGAGGGAGGGAGGGAGGGAGGACGGGAGAAAGGTCCGTAGGAAGAGAGGAAGCAAGGAAAGAATCAGAGACTTGAAACCAGACACCTAGGTCACTCCTTGACAGTATTAGCTAAGCACTTTTTCTTTTCACAAGTAAGTGCTGAGGACCTAGGTGAGCTAGGCATACTGGGGCCACTGACAGTGACCAGGCACACTCCTTGCAGAACTAATGGGCTACTGAAGGCTATTTAGAGCTTTATTTGTTGATTTTTAACTTGCAGACAGGAAGCTAGGGCTCTGAATTCTGAATGAGTTAAACAATATTCTCCCCAAGTGTTTACTGGGGCTTTTCTGTGGAATTTACTATCTGCTAGGGCGTGAGAAGGCGCCAAGTGCCAGAGGAAGTCGGGGCTAGTGCAGGAGGCTGTGAGCACAGCCAGGAAGAAGGGTTTTCACACTGTGTTGCCCGAGGAGCAGCAAGGAGGGCTTGGATGCCAGATGGCTTCCTTGAGGGCACCACCTAGTGTGGCCTTCTGTGTTTAGTCTAGGAACAGGGTTCTATGTACTTTCAGGCGGGCTTTTAAGACTCAGAGGTCCTCTGGCCTCAGCCTCCCCATTGCTAGGATTATAGGCAAGTACCACCACACCTAGAGTGGCCTTCCACAGAAAGGGACCCATTGGTGAAAGACAAACAGGGAAGCATACACATCAGAGCCACACCCTTCCTGACACCTATGGAGAAAATGAGACCGCCAGAGGGGAAGAATCACCCCAGAAGCAACTTCAGGTTTCAGGTAATCTATCTAAACAAAGGACCAGAAAGTAAGGACTGGCCTCCTGGTAATAGACCCCTCACAACTCACAAAGGGCTTCCTCCAGGGCAAGGCGGGAGTCAGAGAAGCACCTGTCTGGCTGTCTGGGGTGGCAGGAGTGTGGGGACACAGCGCCCTGGTTGCTGGGTCCCACCCCTTCCAGTGTGTCGTCTTATTATGGCAACGCAGCCAGCAGCACTGAGGTAAGACCCAGCCTAGCACAGGCAATCTGCAGCAGGGCTAATTTGGGAAATTATTTTTTTGCAAGCTCATACATGACTCATCTGCACAGGCCTCCTTTTGGGTCCCTGGTGACCAGGAATCCCATTCAAACTGCCTCTGTCAACAGCTGCCCGGAGACCAGGAAACATTTGGGGTTGTTGTGGTTGATCGTTAAAAAAATACCCCTACCTGTGTTACTGCTATCTCTTATCTCTCCATAGCACTGCTAGGTTCTTGGTGTTGCAAATGCCACCCATGAGGCTCTAGGCCAAGCTGGGTCTACCTTAAGCTGGCTGGCAGACCTTTTCCAAAGATCAGATAAGGGATGTGGAAGAATGAACCAGTTTGTACACCAAGGGCTGGGCTGGGGCACTCTCTGCAACACGGGGCCTGGACGGCACCATAAGCGGCAGTCAGGGGCTGGTTCCCCTTTCACTTCCTTAGGCTGCGATCTCCAGCCAACAACCAAATTTCCTTGCACCTCAGCTTCTTGCAGGTGCACACCCAGGCACTCTGATCTGGCGAGCTCAGTGAAGTTACATCAGAGCATCCACAGACACATCATGAGCTCTGCAATAAATTACAGAAATGCTCCAGGTGGTCTGCTGTTGCCCCTGATCTCCACCTTGGTGGAGACCCCCTAACCCTAACCTCACCTAGGTAGCAGCGAGGCACCTGAAAGTCTCAGAAAGAAGAAACCCAGGTGAAGCTGGTGCACCAGCCAACACCTACACTGTGGCTGTGAAAATTCCTAACTATAGGAGAAAAAAGAAAGTGCAGGATTTGAGGATTTAACCTAATCCTGAGTAAAGTGACAGCCCAAGAGTAGCTTTCTTAGGCCACAGAAACACTGGCCTCGCATGCATAAGCACAGGTTCAGCCCTTAGGACCGTGCACACATGCACTTGCACTTTAAGTGTCTTTTTTTTTTTTTTTTTGGTCTTGAGATAGGGTCATTATATAGTTCAGGTTGGCCTTGAATTCACTTTGTAGCCCAGGATGGCCTCAAACTTGCAGTGAGCCTCTTGCTTCAGCATCCCATGCTGGGATCATAGGCCTGTGCCACCACACCCTGGCTTCGTGAGTCTGTTCTGAGAAGATACAGTGACATGAAGTTACTAGGAAGGCAGATCTTGTAAATTCCCTTTCCATAGATAATGAAATCATATTTAAACTCTGACCACCTAGCACATGCAGTATGGCATCTTTTATTCCCTGGCAGGGGATTCACTGGAGGGCAGCTTTTAGTGTCTGCCTAGGGACAGGCCAGGGCCAAGGCCTAGGACAAGTGCAGACTTCCAGGTGCCTGGTAAACTTTGATGAATGAATGGAGGGGAGGAAGGAGAGGGCAATGGAAGCTTGGTTAGGGTAGACAGTGGGCTGTAGGGCCTCCTGCCTCCAGCCGAGGTCCCCCTGAAATTACCACCCCACTCCAAATGGGATCCTGCAACAGCCCCAGCCCTTGTGACAACAAGTGGCACCTGCCCAGCTACCTACCCAGTGCGTCTGGCAGAGGTGCTTCAGCAAGTCGTCTATCCACAAAGGAATGGGACAAAGATCTCAAAGTCCAGATCGAGAGCAAACAAACACCAATGGTTCTCTAAGAGCAGAGACAGAGCTAAATGTCAATGTCCGAGTGGACGGAACCAAGAGGGCAGTGAGGACCCTGTACCAGGACCCCCACCCAGCACTCGCCTGCTGCTGCCCTGCCAGGTGGAATGAAGGCTTGGTCTTACCAGACATTCTCATTTTGCAACAGAACCAGGAACCTGAGATTGCTTTTAGCAATTTCCTGATTTTTAAATATTGACTGTCAACTCTCTTCCTGAGCAAATGGAACGAAGCCACCCCTCTGCCAGCCAGGCCTCAAGCCCCAGAAACATGAGAGCACCCCTCTTCCTGCTCTGTCTCTGCTGGGAAGCCACATAGCAGCTGGTAAAACCAGAAGCACCGCCCGCATGCCAGTGTGACCCACACTCCAGTGTCAGCCTCAGACTGTTAGCGCCCCCTATCTTGCACAATAAGACCCTTGGGCCTCTCCCACCCCTGCCCACAGAGCACCCTGGCTCCCAGAACCCTGATTTCTTCCTGATATTCCTGAGAGGCCCTGCCAGCCCAGCAAGCTGCCCTCTGGACCCAGGCTGCCTTGGCATGGCACATGGGACAGCAGCTTTGAGGCTTGCCCCTGCATCCTGCAGTGGTGGGTTCAGGATCTCCCTCTCCAGTGCTGCTAAGAGGCTGAGTGAGACCCTCAGGAGCAGGAGGGCATAAGGGGCTAACCCAGGCCAAGTTACACAGGTGCCAGCATATGCTGGTCTCCCCTTCCCCTACATAGTGAAGACAGAGCTCCTTCTGTAGGAGGAATGCACTGAACATACTCCAGCTTTCCCTTCAGGACACTGAAAACCAGCACAGTCACACAGCAACAACTCTTCTTTTTTTTTTTTTTTTTTTGTCTTTTTGAGACAGGGTCTCACTATGCAGTTCAGGCTGGCCTTAAGCTCACTTTGTAGCTCAGGCTGGTCTCGAACTCACAGCAATCCTCCTGCCTCAGCCTCCCGAGTGCTGGGATTACAGGCATATGCCACCATGCCCGGCTAGCAACAACTCTTCACTTGCATCAGAATACAGTTATCAGAGAACTGTCACTTCATCCACAGACTGCTCCCTAAGTCACCCCCTTGGTGACTCCAGAGCAGGTCACTTAAAAATCACCAACAGAACCCTGATTGGAACTCTCAGGAGAATCCCAAGCTCACTGGTATGTCCCAGGCCTGCAGAGGCCACCAGGAAGGGTTAGCCCTCACTCCAGGCACAGAGACCAACTGCAGCCATACAATCTCTGCCACCTCTGAGGACCTGCGATCCCCAACACCCAGAGGAGCCAGCTCTGGTCCTGCCAACCTCAGAACTTTGTCACTGAACGCAGCCCTCTTCCCTGTCTCCACCTCCACAGGCCCTTCACCCCACCCTCTCTTCAGAGTGGAGTGTGGCACCTCCCCTTAGCACCTTCTGGGCCCTGGTCCCTCTGCTGCAGCCTGGCTGCTCCCAGCAGTCTCTTCGGAGCGCAGGCACTTGCTGGCTTTGCGTTTCCACAGCCAGGTTCTGCTGAAAGGAACAGGCAGGGGGAAACAAAGATGGGTCAGGTCACCCAGAGCTGCAAAAAAGAAGCTCAGAGGATGACATATACTTTTAACTACACTCTGTCTACTTTTTGAGGATTACCAAATTCTTGGCCATGAACAGAAAAATATTCTTATAGTCAAAGCAAGCCCAGTTAACATTATTTTGAAACAGACAATCCCAGTTTCCCAACAGTGCCCTTCGGATGAGACACTAAGCAGGGAGTTCCTAAGAAATGCGGCACAGATGAACCAAAGATATTTCTGGATGAGCATGTGTGCAGGAAAGCGCTCCTGGTCAGCAGGCCAGACCTGGAGAAGAGGGAGCCAAACACTCGGGGCAGTGGTTCCGGGGTATAGTGTGTGCCCAGGGTGCTTCAAGCCATTGTGTTCAATCCCCAGCCAAGGAAGAAAAGAAAGAAAAGCACCTCAGAAACAGCTTCCAGAAGCAAACCCCAAGCCCCTGAGAGAGGTTCTCTCCTTGTTGGTCTGACGCCCAGGCATCAAAACCCGGGCTGCCTCTTTGCTGAGAAGGCTACAAAAATCCACTGGGCCCCTCTGATCCTATAAAACTGAGACCGTATCTGGCTCACCAATGATTTAACAAGCCACACATTTAAGGGGCTAAGTAAGCATAGAGCCTGACACACAGCGAAACCTCAATAAAGACTATAAATATTTCCTTCCTGTGCTTAAACCACAGGCTGCAAAAGTTACACTGCCTTCTGCATCCATTGCAGAGGTGCAAAAAGTATAGTCGGTTAGGCTGGGAAACCTAACCGACTTCCAAAAATCCCAGGGCCAGCGGCCCCTGCCTCTGCAGCCCAAAGCTTGCCTTCCCTAGCAGCTGCCAGGCTAATTACCTGGTGCCCGAGCTGTGACAACCAGCTCTGGGGCCATGGACCACTTCCTCCCTCGCCCTGCACGAGGGCTGGCTTTGCCCGGCGAAGTGCTGCTGTCTAATTAAGCCCTGGGCCCCAGATGCACACAGTAATTGACTCTTCTGAGAGCCGATTCCCAGCTCAGGCAGCACCCAGGGACTCAAAGGAGACTCCCCAAGATTTCTAGGAACACACAAAGAGAGGAGGTTTGCAGCCAGACCCTGATCCCACCACCCTCCCACCCCCGCCCGTCCCGCTCTGCAGGTCTGGGCTGGATCCCCAGGGCAACCTGGCTACGCCCGGGAAAAATGTCTCCGCTCCTGTAGCTCGCAAGCCACCAAAAAGTACACTTGCGTTCCGAGTGCCCTCAGGGCGCAGCGGCGCGACTCATTTTACAACACGGGAGCGCTCCTTCCCCAGCTCCCGGCCCAGGCCTGCACGCGGCCGGGACCGAGCGGAGCTCCGGGACGTGGGAGCCTGGGTGACCTAGGCCCGGCCAAGGGGGCCCGCGCGCCTCACCTGCTTTCTCGATCCTGCCGGACATCTCGGGGCCGCGCCAGGCCGAGGCCGCTGCCGCCGCAGGGACAGAGCCGGGCCAGCTCCCTGCGCTCCGGGCCGCGCCTCAGGCCCGCGCCGCCATGCGGGCTCCGCGGCTGCGGCCGCGCGCTCGCCGCCAGCGCCCGCGCCGAGCCCCCGGCTGCGCCGCGCGCCTCCTGCTCAGCCGCCTCGGCCACTCCGCCGCGCTCCCCGACGCACCGCCGCCGCCGCTCCGGGCCCGCGAGCCGGCTGCCGCCGCCCGCTGCCGGTCGCCCGCCGGCCTGGGCCGCGGCCACGGCGCCACCTGCCGGAAGCGCGCGCGCCACATGCTCACACAGCGCCCCCTGCCGGCCCGGAGCCGCCGCGCGACCCTCCCGCCGCAGCGCCCCCTGCCGACCCGGAGTCCCCCTGCAGGTAGGACCGCGCACCAGCTCCGTGCCTCCTATTTGTGGACAGAGGAGGCCTGGCCCCGACGCCCCCGACACTGCTTTCCGGGCCATCCGTGGCCCGGCCTGGTGTGGCCCGGCACCTGAGCCTCAGACTACCGTGCTGGGCCAGAATTCTCACCCCAGGACAAGGGACTGACCGAGCGCAGCCTCACCAGCCCATCACGTGTTCAGGACAGCCCAGCCTGGGCTAGGTGTGAGACCCTGACTCCAAAACAAGAAAAAGTTATTCATTTAAGATCTAAGGAACCAAGTAGGGCCACCCACTGTGCCTAAAAAATGAGCACAATAGATTCTTCCCTCCAAGGAATTCACAATTTTGCTGGGCCTCCTGTTTCCTTCAAAAATATACACGAGAGAGAGAGAGAGAGAGAGAGAGAGAGAGAGAGAGAGAGAGAGAGAGAGATCAGCAAGATAGTTCAGCTGACTAAGGGCCTGTTTAGGCAAGAGCAGGGACAGGAGTTTGATCCCTGGTACCTCGTGCCGTCCAGGCCAGGCCCTCGGGTGAGCAGAGCGGGCCTCTGAGACCCAGAGTGGCATTACATGCCTATAATCCAGCTCTGGGGAGGCTGAAAACAGGAGGATCACTATGAGTCCGAGCTTCAGAGTGAGACCCTGTACCAAATACATAAGAAAAAAATTTTTAAAGAACACTTTAAATAAGCTAGCAATGGGGACAGCATTTGGGGGAGAGATGAAAAGGAAAAGGTGGCTCATGTCACCAGAGAGTCCTGTTTCCCGCTGTCACTGACAGCCAACTGTAGCTGGTGGCCACATTTCCAGGGTGTGCAATTCACCAGCCTCAGCCCTGAGGAGGTCCAGGGAAAAATCAACAAATTCATTTCTCTCTCTCTGTCTCTCTCTCTGTCTCTCTCTCTCTCATCAGTTATTTATTTAGGTTCTTAATAAGAAATTTAGAACACTAATTTATGAGGATAAATTCCATTTTCCAGAGCAAAAACGGATCGCAGGTAGCCCCTGAGCTAAGGGACAGCTTTGATTTTTGCTAAAATCTGTGAGTCCACTGCTTTCTGATCCACCTTGCGCTGCTCTGAAATCTGGTATCTCTCTTTCTTAGTGTTGAAGATCTCGCCCTCCTGGTGTCTGGGTTTCCGCAGCTGCTGCTGCTTCTTGAAGTAAGCATCAGTGAGGTGTTTAGGGGTTCTCACTTTGCTATCAATTTTTGTAGAGGTGGCAATGACAAATTTCTGGTGTGTTCTTCGTAGAGGAACACGATTAAGGCTGAGAGGCCCAGTCACAAGTAGCAGGCCCCTGGCTTTAGGATGACCGCTCTCTCGCCTCTGTGACGCCCGGTGAGGATGATCAGGGTGGTGCCGGGAGGGATGCCGGCTCGAAGTTTCCGCACATGCTGACTGAGGGGTTTCTCGCTGTGGTCAGGAGCTTTCAGGACATACCTTCACTAGGGTATTATCTAGGCACTGTTTGAAGCTTAACCACTTGGCTACCTCCATTCTTGTCCTACCCCGACTGGTTTTTTTTATCATAGCAAGAAATTCTCCTTTTTCTTCTGAACCTTTGATTTAGCAGCTATGTATTTTCTTTTGTACAAAGCCTTTCTGGAACACATAGCAGACCAGGAGTAGCTACCAGTTCCTCTCACCAGCACAGGATTTCGGCTGCAGTGGGGCTGCCCCTTCTTGGACTTTTTTGCCTTCATCTTACCCTTTTTACCAGGGCCACTGGCAGCAGCTTTCTTGGCTTCGGGTTTCTTGTCTTTGGCATCTGGTTTCTTCATCTTTTCATCTGCCATCTTGCAAGATGGGAAAGAGAAGTAAGTTCCTGCCTTCCAGTCTATAAGCAGTTCATTTATCTTTTTGAGCTGATGAATGACTGCTTGGAGTCAGAGCTGCACTGCCTAGCTTTCTAGGCAGCAGCCTTGCCAGGAAAAACCTGCCCGAGGCCCGGGCCCCTGGCTCCAGCCCTCCCAAGGCTTCCTGGCTTCAGAGCTGAGGAGGTCCAGGGTTTCAAGTCCAAAGTCTTCATGCAGAGTAGAAAATTGGGCTGGTGATTACTAGGTGCAGTCAGGGCTTAGGGATCCAAGAGCACATGCAGGTGTCTTTAATACATCACGACATTCTGAAAGGCAAGGGGTCTGTGAAGAGTAAAGTCCTTTGCGGGTGGGCATTGTCACAGTCAGGGCTTTGGACCTTGCTTAATAGACACATTCACTCCAGGCGGTTATAGCTACACACAGGTGCAGGGTGCAGAGAAGTCTTCAAGGTCTGGCCCTTTGGGCCCTGGGCTTTCTCTGATGCCCAAGCCCACACTGTCTAGACCATTCTTACCTCTCCTGTCTGCTGAGCTAACTTGAGAGTGTTTGTGGCTTTTGTTGCGATGCCATTTCTTCCCAGGAGTCTCTCTCCAGTGCCCCAGAAGGGCCCAATCATACTATCAGATGCTAGATTTCAGTCACAAGCCCCGTTCTGCTTGGTTAGGGACCAGCGGGATCCAGCTCACAGATCGGGGCCATACCCAGGGCCAAACACTGCCTGCCTGGTGGAAGCCAACACCCTGCTCCTGTGTGCTCAGGGCCACCCTCCACCTATTGGTGAAGGGCAAAGCTGGAGCCAGCGGTCTCCATTGGTCCCCATGCACCTAACAAACCCAGAGCACACTCAGGGACTCCCGAGTTCCTAAAAGAACCCCATGGTGAATTTTCATTACCCTTCTTTGGGTCACATGCCTGTTGCCAAGCAGGACAGAGGATAGAGTGGGTACGCTGGCCAGACCCAAGAACTGCACACCCAAGCAGGGAGTGGGGGTGGGGAGCCTCCTAAAGCAAGGCCAGGGCAGGGGTGCCAAGGCAGACCACAGGTGCCAGTGTGGCACCGAACACTAGAGAGGCAGCGCACCTCCAGCCTTAGCCTCCTGGGTGCTGGCATTACAGGCTGCACCACCATACCCTTCTATCTGTTTTTTTTTTTCTTTTTTTGTAAAACCAGAGATTGTACTCAGACCCTTGCCCTTGCCAGGCAAATGCTTATTGTATCTGTTTATTGTCTGTCTCCTTCAGGGAACTCTGACCTCTGTGATGACAGGGACTACTTGGGGCTGTTTTGGGGAAGTGTTTTCTTTCGTTTTGCTAGACATGTGTACTGCCACAATCTACACCCCAGAGCTGGATTCTCTATACATGAAGGATTTAAGTGGATGGAGGTGATGGAGACAGAGCCAAAGCCACCCAGGAGGCAGGCATTACATTTCCTGAGAGAAGGGGGCACATCAGGCCTGGGCAGTAGCTCAGTGGTAGACAGTCACCAGGTCATAGGTTCAATTATGAGCATGGCAGGGAATGAAGTGGAAAGGGCATGCCATAGGAAGAGTACCACCAGGTGTGGTCAGGGGACACACCAGGCTAGCACAAGGACAGCATTAGGGGCCAGGGCTTCCCTGGGAAAAGCAGCCCAGCGCAGAGTAACCTGCACCCCTCTAGGCTGTGAAGTGTCTTGGAATGCCTGTACCTGGCCCTGGGGTGGTCAAGGCCAGGTGAAAAGGTGTGGTACCCGAGTCAGAAGAGTGCAATCTGGGGCTGTGGACTTGGGCAAGCTGTCTGTTGCTTTGCACCACTGACATCAGAGTGCTGGGGCTTCCGCGGGCTTTGCCAGCACTGCTCTACCAGGGCTGCACCGCCCCTGCACACCCCAGCCTTGGGGGCTAGAGACAGGGTGGCTGGATTCCAGGAGAAAGGGGGCTTCCCGAGTCCTGCCGAGAAGAGGCCGGCCTGGGGTAGCCATGCTGTCCAACCCACAGGGTGTCAACCGCCACAGCATTCAGGACAACGTCCAGAGAATAGGAAGTGACATTACTCCCAGGCTGCTGCAGCCAGGGCCTACAGGGCCAGGGGTTCAGACCAGTCTGCCTGGTCGTCCGTCGTCTGCTCACATTCAGGGTCAGGGGTGGGGGGAGAAATGGGGGCCGCACCAGCTGCCCTCCCTGTGCAGAAGACACAGGGCTATTGGGACAAGAATCAAAGACATGTGGTAAGGACAGGAGGCTGGTGGTCCTGCGCTTACCCTGCTCAGCTCGGGGCGGCTGCGTGGGCTTGTGCGCCGCACCTGTGTGAATGCCCAGCACTGCTGCCCGTCCCAGAGGCCGCAGTGGTCTGGAAGGAGAGCTGACACTTCTGGGCAGTGTACCGGCATGTTTCAACCCTGGCGGTCTTCCTGGAGCAGGCAGTCCAGACGGCAGCGAGTCCCTGTGATCAAGCATTATTAATGGATAGAGTGAAACAGCAGGAAGTACACCCCCCCACACACACACACATCCAGGAGCCAAGCTGCGTGCTGGCAAGGTCACTAGGCCTTTCACCCAAGTCCCTTTTTCTTCTCAGGTCAACCCACAGATCTGACGCACTAAGGATGCTCAATCCCAAACCTGCCTTCCCACATGGGTGTTCTGATTGGTCCACCTTCCTCCCCTCCCATCCAATCAGGTCTGGCCAGGTGGGCAGGGCTACATACCCACACAGCCGCTAGAGTCCCACTCTTCACAAAGCAGGACCTAGGCCAGGGGCCTCCCTACAGCCAAGACAAGCGGTAGTCAAGTGTGCTGCAGGTGGCCACATCTTTACAGAGTGTCACAGGGTAAGGCACAGGTACCCCCACTCTTGGAGGGTGCCTTTACCATAATTTTTATTGCTTTCTGCAATTCTGGAGTCCTCTTTCTTGAGTGCCACCCAACTGAAAGGCAGGCTCCCTGAATCATCAGATTGTCTTTGTCCTCGTCTACCAGAGCTGGCACTTTGGCTGCTCCCCAAAGTCAAAATGACCATGAAAGGGAAACATTTTGAATCAGTTCAGGCCGTCAAGACAGCCATGACCGCAAACCTGAAGGCGCTCAGCTATGAAACGTGCTTCTAGCGTGTGCGGGGCCGGAATTCACACAGGCCACCTGCTCGGCTCACTGTGCCACAGGCCCTCTAAGCTGGACTCCTGGGTTCTCTGCACCTTAAGTGTTGTCCGTGTGCTCCATCTCTCCTTCTGCGGTGAGCACTTGTAGATCACGCATCTGTCTTCAAGAGCAAAGGTGAACCACACCTGGTACCTGATCTCCAGGAGCTCCAAGGGGCTTAGTGACAGAAGTCCTGGCAGTGCTTCTAGGAGTCTTGCAGGGGGAGGCTGGTCAGCTAACAGCCTGTCACGGTGCACTCCACAGCTACAGGTGCCAGGTATGCAGACGCACACCTGCAATCTCAGCACTTGGGAGGCTGAGGCAGGAGGATCCACACAAGTCTGAGGCCGGCCTGAGCTACACACCAAAACACTGTCACAGAACAAAGCATCATAGAGAATAAGATACTTAGGAATACAATTAACCAAGGAGGCAAAAGATATATGCACACTGCAAACTATGAAATGTTTCTGAAAAAACTTAAAGAAGACCCATAAGTTGGTAGATGGTCATGTTCACAGGGGGGAAGTCTTAGCACTGCTAGGATGTCAGTGCTCTTTAGTCAGGCTCAGGATGCTGGGGTGCAATCCCCAGACCCTCACGGCTTTCCAGACATCCCTTAAGGCCTCCTGAGCAAGTAAAAAAAAAAAAATCCTGAACTTTTGGGCTGGGAAGATAACTCAGTAGAATAAGCGCTTGGCTGGCAAGTGCAAGAGCCTGATGTCAATCCCTGATTCTGAAAAAAAAGATGTCAGTGCTACCCAGAGGGGTCCATTCCATGATCAGAGCTTGGCCCATGATCTCTCAGCTCCAGTGATGCCGTCAGCCAGGCGAGGTGGCAGGTGCCTATGAATCACTGCGGCTGAAGGCTGGCCAACTGCTTCAGGCGTGAGGCCAGCTTGGGCTGCATAGTGAGTTCAAGTTTAGCCTAAATTACATAGTGAGACCCTATCTCAAGAAGGGGGGTGCCATGGAGATGGCTCAGTAGAATAAACGCTTCCCTGGCAAGTGCAAGGGTCTGGATTCAATCCCTGGTTCTGAAAAAAAAAAAAAAAAAAAAACAAGATTTTTTAGAAACAGAAAAATCCATTCTAAAATTTGTATCAAATCTCAAACAATGCTGTCTCAGTCTGTGTTGTGTTGCTGTGCAAAAATCTGAGATTGGGTGCTTTACATGGAAAAGAGGTTTGCTTCATGTGCTTGTTTATGTATGTGTGCTGCGGACAGAAGACAGGGCTTTGCACAGGCTGGGCGAACACTGTACTTCACAGCTGCAGCCTCGGCCCCGAGACTTGCTTGGTTCCTGGTTTTGGAGGTGGAGGAGTCCAAACTCAAGTGCGTCATAACAAGATGGAAGGGGGGCCAGAGAGATAGCTCCTCGGACTAAGCGCCTCTTTAGGAGGCGAGTGCAGGGGCCAGGGTTCAGTACCCCAGGCCGCACTGGCCCTGGCCCTGGGCATGCTGGGCAGCCACCGAATCCAGGCATGTTGGTGCATGCCTGTATCCCAGTGCTGGGGAGGCCAAAAACAGGAGGATCGCGGCGTGAGTTGGAGCTGTGCAGTGAGACCCTGGACCAAAAAAAAAAATCAAGATGGATGGGGCTGGTGTGGCGCTTGGAACTTTGCCTCACATGCGCAGGCCCCAGGCTGTGTCCCCAGCGCCACACATGCACACTAACGCGGACGTGTGGATGGTGGCTGGTGCCACACGGCAGGCATACACGCAAAAGAAGCCAACCACGTGGGGATCCTTCCTTTATCACAACCTCCTCTTGCGGCAGCCAGTGGAGTCCTTTGAGACACAACCCAGTCCCAACAGATGGGGAGTCACCCCTGCCTCGAGTGGTACCTGGACCCCCTAATCCCTCTGTGAGGCCTTACCGCCTGTCACACTGTTGTCCTGTCACACTGTTGTACCAAGGCCAAAGATTTGAGCCTGGGGAACTCCAAGACACAGACCAGAGCTGGACCACAGCCGGCACCAAATGGCTTGATGTTCTTGAAAAAAGAACAAAGAGGGAGAACTTCCATTTCCTGATCTCAAAACTCCTACAAATCAAAACAGTGGGGAAAATAGTGTCATAAAGCTGGGCATGGTGGTGCACACCTGGAAACCCAGCACTCAAGAGGCTGAGGCAGGAGGACTGCCATGAGTTCAAGGCCAGCCTGGGCTACATAGTGGGTTCAAGGCCAGCCTACACTACACAATGAGATCCTGTCTCAAAAAAATGAAAACAAAACCAGTGTGGCACTGAAATAAAGAGACTTGGAGGGCCAGAGAGATAGCTCAGTAGAATAAGTGCTTGCCTGGCAAGTGCAGGGTCTTGTGTCCAATCCCTGGTACCACAAAAAGAGGGAGGGAGAGAAGGAGAGGGAGAGGGAGGGAGAAAGTGAGAGAGAGAGAGAGGGAGAGAGAGAGAGAGAGAGACTTGGAGCAGCTGCTGCTGCTGCTTGGGGATGCAGCGCTTGGCTGGTGGCTGAGGCCCAGGGCTCCATCCCAACCTCTGCAGAAGAAAGTGAGGAAGACCTGGGCATGGGGACGAATCTCTGTGAGACCAGCACTCGGCAGGCTGAAGCAGGAGGGTCGCCAAGAATTTCCAGTGGAACACAAAGGAAAACCAGTAAATAAGCCTTTCATACCCAATGAGGAAGGGTAACTAAGAGTATTCCCCAGACTGAATATTCATTCACACGTAGAACCGAGCTTTGACCCTCAACCCCACTTACAAAGATGCACACATTCGGAAAGGTAAGGCATAAGACTCTTAGAAGAGCTTGTACACCTCACAACAATCGCTTGGACGTGACTGCAAGCTGGCAGCAAGCCTCCTGCCTCAGCCTCCTGAGTGCTGGGACTGCAGGCATACGGAGCCCAGCAGGGATTCTTTAACCCCAATGGCGCAGGTAATGAAAGAAACAAAATTACACAAACCCCTTCATGCCACAGTTCAAGCTTTGTGTATCAAAAGATACTATAGGGAAAACCTAACTGATGCAGACCCTTTGCAGTTCTATTCAAATACTGGATATTGAATTATGTATTATTGGAAATGTTTTTTTATTTTTTATTTTTTTTTTTGTCTTTTTGAGACAGGGTCTCACTATGCAGTTCAGGCTGTCCTTAAGCTCACTTTGTAGCTCAGGCTGGTCTCGAACTCACAACAAACCTCCTGCCTCAGCCTCCCGAGTGCTGGGATTACAGGCGTGCGCCACCACGCCCGGCTCTGGAAATGTTTTTTTTAATTATTATTTATTTATTTATCTTCTGTCTTTTTGAGACAGGGTTTCCTTATGCAGTTCGGGTTGGCCTTGAGCTCACTCTGTAGACCAGGCTGGTCTCGCACTCACAACCATCCTCCTGCCTCGGCCTCCCAGGTGCTGGGATTACAGTGTGTGCCACCCTGCCCAGCTGGAAATTGTTTTTTAAATAAAAGAAGATGCTATGAGCCACGCATGAGGGCCACGTTTATAATCCTATCTCCTCCACAGGCTGAGGCAGGAAGGTGACAAGTTCAAGAACAGCTCTACTTTGCCTCAAAATACAAAATATAAAGGGCTGTGGAGCTCAGTAGTAGAGTACTCCAGTTTCTTTTCTTTTCTTTTTTATTTGGCAGAACCAGGTTTTGAACTCAAGCCCTTGTGTTTGCCAGGGAAGCGCTTATTACACTGACTCATCTCCTCGGCCCCTCCTAGTTTCAACTCCTAGCACAAAAATAAAAAAGATACTAGTAATAAGTAAAAGCTAACCCGTAGAGCAGGAGAAAATACTTCCAAAGTGTTTCTCTAATAAGGCATTATCCACAATATACACAGAACTCTTAAAACTCTACAATACAGCCACAAAAAGAAAAGAAAACAATCAAAAAAGGGGCTGAAAGCCAGGCGTAAAGGTGCAGGGCTGTCATCCCAGAACTCGGGGGCCAAGGCAGGAGGATCACCCTGAATTCGAGGCCAGCCTGGGCTAGATACAGAAACCCTGTCTAAAAAATAAAAGCAATGATTAGGGAAGTGCAATTGCTGGGCTCGCTGCTATCATCTGTCTGCCCGTGTGAATGGCCTGTGGGTTTCCTAAACAAGCGAGTAAACATCGCAGATGGCCAGCTGAATGGGGAAGTTGCGGAAGAAGCGTAGTAAACGAGTGACTCCCACACAGGCGCTCATGCTCTCCTGCGCATCCCTGCTGCCGCCTAGGGGACACTTAGAATTTTAAACTCAAAGATGAGTAATAATGTACAGGGTATTTACAAATCTCTTCCTCCCTGGTTCTTTTCGGTCTCTCCCTCTCCCTCCCCCTTTCCCTTTTTCTTTCCTTTCTTTCAGAAGCTGGTCTTGAATGCTTGGGCTCTAGCTGGCATTCGGCATGCACCACCATCCCTGTCTACAAAGCATTTAAATTGTTAAATCTTAGGGACTCTGTGCTCATCATTAAAAAAATACACCAAACAGGCATATAAAATAAAGCGTGAATAGGGCTGGCCAAATAGCTCAGCGGATTAAAGTGCCTGCAAGCTGGTGCAGGAGCAGGGGGCTGGGGGGTTGATCCCCAGGCCTGCTGGGCTGACCTGCCCCCTGGGAGCACACTGAGACAGAGATTGAGACTGGGCATGGTGGATCACTATGAGGCTGATCTAGTAGCAAGACCCTGAACACTCTGTAAATCCTTCCCTAAAATACAGAGTAAATAAACAATAAAGCTGGAGGGTGGACGTGGTGCCTCGTGCCTGGGATTCCATCACTCAGGAGGCTGAAGCGGAGGAGAACCTCCAATTTGACACTAGTGGAACTGCACAGCGAGCTCGAGACCAGCCTGAGCTGCAAAGGGAGACCCTGTCTCAAAACAAGCAAACAATAAAACAAAAACTGTGAAGAGCCCATTTTCACTTGTGAGTCTAGATTTTTCCTTATGAAATCCGTGCATGGGTTTGTGATATATTTTTCTTTTTTTATTATTTATTTATTTGATACAGGGTCTTGCTACATGGCTCGGATCCTCCTGACTCAGCCTCCCTAGCACTGGGATTACAGGGGTGTGCCGTCAGGCTCGGCACGCCTGGGGCAGGTTCGGCACAGCATGCGGTACCCAGGATCAAACCCAGGTCCTTGCACTTGCAGGAAGGCGCTCCGACTGCTGAGCTAGCTCCCCAACCCTGCGACATTTCACAGGAGAGGGCTGGAGCCTCACCTCCCGCTGGCCCCGAGAACTGGGCCAGCTGTACTGCGGCTGCCACATTTGCCCTGAGATGGCTCGCAGGTCACAGAACGGGGTGCTCTATTTTGGGCAGTTCATGGTGTTTCGTTTCGAAACACAGTGCCACTATGTAGTACAGGCTGGCCTGGAATTCTCTGTGGAGCCCAGGCTGGCTTCAAACTCACAGTGATCCTCCTGCCTCAGCCTCCTGAGTGCTGGGATGACCGGTTGCGCCTCCACACCCAGCGGGTTCTGTGTGGAACTCACCGCTGAGCAGGAGACTCATTTCTGCAGCACTAGAGGACACACAGGTCCTCCTCAGTGTTAGCTCCAAGAACGGGTTTTATGTTTTATTAAAAACCAGCCTGGCTGCTTCAGCCTCCTGCATGTGGAAATTAAAGGGGCACTGGCCACCGGCTGGGAATCAGCCTGGTTCGGTGGTCCATGTCCTCATCCCAGCACCTGGGAGGCTGAAGCAGGAAACCTTCCCAGACCGCACTGTGTGGAAGAAATGAGGCTTTCCTGTGTTTTCTATAATGGTACCTACTTAATACACTCTACAAATTGCATTTTTCATTAAACATATGTAATGAATATCTTACATTGGTGTAAACCTACTGAGTTTTTTTGATGGTTGTATAGCATTCCGTTGCATGACATGATAAATGTGTTTAAGTCACTTTTTGATGGGTGCTTACTGGGCTAAATATTTGATATTACAAACAAAATGGCAGTAAATATCCGTCAGGAAGTATTGTGCTCGTGTCCCTGTGGAGTGGGCCCATGAGTGCCACTGCCGTAAAGGAGGAGACACAGAGAGGCCCAGCGTCTGCGCAGTGGAGCGCAACCTGGAGCAGTGCGGTGGGCTCTGCCAGCCTCCAGAGAGGCTGTGACCCCCTCGCTGAGCAGCCTCACTGCCCAGGCCTCCGTGCCCTGCCTGCAACGTGGCGCCCATGCCCACGTCTGTGTCCTGTGGTGTTTCATATGCAAAACAGGCTGTGAGGACCTCATAGGCCATTAAAGTGAGGAAGCCAGGCATGTGGCCCGCACCTGGGAGGCCGAAGCAGGACGTTTGCTGTTTGGGGCCAGCCTGACCTACATAGTGTTGTTATTTTGTCTCAGAATAACAACAAGCCAGGTATGGCAGTGCACATCCCAGCACTCAGGAGGCTGAGGCAGGAGGATCGCTGCGAGTTCAAGACCAGTCTGGGCTGCAGAGTGAGCTCAAGGTCAGCCTGAGCTGCATAACCAGACCCTGCCTCAAAAAGAGAGAGAGAACAAAAACAACAACAGCAAATATTCCAGGTCAAAAAGGTCTCAGTTACTTTTTCCTGTTGCTGGAACAAAGTAACCAACACCTAAAATTAAGGAAGAGGAAAGGTTTATTTAACTCACAGTTAGTGGAGGTTTCAGTCCATCATCAGCTGGCTCCAAGGCAGAGCGTTGCTGGGATCCCCAGAAGCCAAAAAATGGGTCAAATACGTGAAGGAGGGACTGGGCCTCAGGGCCAAAAGCAGAGCAGCTGCCTCAGGCCTGACTACGCATCCTGTCTGGTGAAGGGCGGCTGCAGGGCGCTACGCAACCTCAGGTCACGTGTTACTAACTGCGCAGAGGCATAAAGAAGCCTTGGCTTTGCTTTGCTCCTGGGTCTTCTCGCCCCTCTGTTCCTCATTCCTGCTGCCATTTCCCCCGGGCAAAACTGAGCTCACTGACCACCGGATCCCCGCATCTGGCGCCCAGAACAGGACCCCGTATGGGATAAGCGTGGGTGGCGAAAACACTTCCAAAGAGCACACATTAAAAAAAAAAAGATGGGAGGGGCCAAGAATATTCAACACAGGCCTACATTGATATTGACACTTTAGGTATAAAACTTAGATACAGAGCCTCACTAGGGCCCAAAGCGGGCTCGCTAGGACACAGGGGGCCCGTGGCAGAGGGCAGCAGCTCATGGTAGCAGAAAACAGCAAAGAGCAAAGCGGGGGAGCTGTGGTGGCAGCAGCAAGAGGCAGAAGCGAGAGCAAGCCTCTTTCCCTCCCTTATATCTGAATGCAGATCAGCTGCCCCGGGGTGGGAGTAGCGCGAGTACCCATGATCCCAGCATCGGATCAGGAATTACCCACAGCCTCTAGAAGTCCGGCCATGACCGGAGACTTTGGGAGGACAGCTGGACACAAACCAGAGCTGAAAACAGCCCGATGTCCCTCCCTAGGTGAGTGGTTAAGCAAAACATGGCTCATTCACACTGTGGAATACTACTCAGCAATAAAAAGGGATAAACTATCGACACATAACACAACGTGGAGCCAGACACAGTGGTGCAGTCAGTCTGGGAGGCTGAGGGGGGGAGATCGTAAGTGCAGCCTGGGTAATACTGCAGCAACTGATGGGGCCCTTCCATATGTGTATGCATTAGAATCGAGAAATGTCGCATCCACAT
>PVKA01035117.1:0-22890 GCA_004027165.1 Ctenomys sociabilis
AAAAAGGAAAGAAGGAAGGAAGGAAGGAAGGAAGGAAGGAAGGAAGGAAGGAAGGAAGGAAGGAAGGAAGGAAGGAAGGAAGGAAGGAAGCAAATGAAATGTGTGGCAGGAGACTAGAGAAACACAGAACCATATTACTTACTGGTCAACACTTTACCTTGCAGACATGGATTTCCTTCAAATCTCTGTATGTGAACAAAGTAAGTCACTGTAGAAACCTATTATTCAAATTTGTTGCAAAGTTCATTAAGTATCCCCTAATAATAACGGGCTTGTAATCAGCGAATGAGTACTTCAGCAGAATTTACGGACTGTATGCATGAGCGTCCATCAAGGTGTGACCTGAGCACTTCTCTACCTCCTCCATTCACAGGAGCGTTTCTACCAGAAACACCTTTTGGATGCAGACGTGGAAGCTTTATTCATGTTGGTGCAGTTAAAACTCAGCCTTGAGAACTATAACCCATAGAAAAATAGAAGAGTAACAAGAATATGTCCAGTCTGGAACTCTAAAGAAAAAAAAAAAAAACTATGAATCTGAAGCAATGTTTTCCCCACCCTTTCTATTGTGTCTTTGTTGAAGTCTACTTTAATATTTTAGAATCTACCTAATCCATTTCTTTTGTTTAATGAGCCACTTTATATTGTGAAGCTCCTCAAAGGGACTTAATTAATGCTTAACATAAAAGTCTTCAAAACTGGTATCAAATGCAGATTTTATTAGTGTTAATGGGAAATCAAAGCAAGCCAAATAAACTTAGGAGCATGGAAAAAAAGGATACATTTTAATGCAACCTTCTGCAAAATGCAAGAAGCACTTGACTCATGAATACCGGCTCAGATTTCTGTTTCTCTTTTCTCCTACAGAATTATTCTTGGTAAGAGGTTTTCTTGCCTTTCCCCGTCTCACCAACTTCTCCATCATAGGGAAATTTCTAAACTTGGAGGGTGTAAGAACGGATCTTTTGTGGTACTATTTATAAAGTTAGTAGGACATAAAATTTAAATAGCCAGAGATAAAATATGAGTCGAGACAGCACAATTTATCACAGGGTACTGCTGGGTTCTCCTAGGAAATGGGATTACAGTGGCACTGGTGGTTGGCAGGAGTGAGATGCCCACCCTTTTGTGGGTACAGAGTAATCAAAAACAGAGCCTGTTCTTGGGAGTGGCACATAGATGTGCTTCTATTCATCCAGAATGTTATTTTAAGTCATTAATTAAAATGATTTGTATTATCATTATTTAGACTTGTGTTTTAGCTTATGTCATAATATTTTAAGAAATGTTCACAGAAGTGGACTGAAGAAGCTTTTTAAAAGACAAGAATCAACAAGGTAGGTTAAGTGCATTTCTTCATTCAAAAATAATTTGTATACTATCAAGAATTATACTAGAAAGTGATTTAATAGGTTTTTTAAATTTGTTTGTTTGTTTAATAATGTTCTGGTAGAGAGAAAAATATTTAGTAAAGGACCACATAATAATATAATGACAGACTGGGTAGGAAAGTAAAGAAAAAGTACATTGTGATGAAATGCTTATGGGATTTAATTAAACTTGTAAAGTATGTTCAGTAAATTGTCTTGGAAGAAACCATTCAGTAAAGAGTAACTGTGTCAGACCAGAAAGGAAGAAGAGCAAGGAAAGTGAATCCCATGGAAAAAAAAGTGATCATTGTATAAAGGTTTTGTCACAAGAAGGATATAAAAATCATTCAATCAATGAAAGGAGCCAGGAGGGTTGGTGTGTGGTAAGGCAGAAGCACTGTGCCGTTAGAGGAGGCTGGAAGATCAAGCAAACTCTAGACCCAGGCTGAGTGCATGTTTTCAAATTTGTGACAAACAAGGCAACGGCTACATTTGCTGTCAAATAATGATAGCTAAAAATAATTTTATAACTGAATACACCAAAATTAATACCCAGCCTTGTGCTATATTTAAATATAAGGAGTTCTTTGGAGCATAATCCTTTGCTGTTCTGAGTTCATGCTCTTTAGTGTAAACTGGTCCTAAAAACCTAATATATTTTCCACCACTGTTTTCCTTTTGGTAACTAAGTACACACAGCAGCAAATATATTTAAAAGATTATAGAAGCCTATTCGATGAAGGCAATAGTTAGTATTTTGAAAATAAATAATGTTATTAAATTGACTCATTAAATGATGTAAAAGAAAAAGGCAGACTGAGAAATGAAACAGAAATATGGCCAACTCAGGGGGAAAACTTTGCTACAGTTCTGTCAGCAAGGAGAGGAGCGTGACACAAGGGCCAACCTGCATCTTCTTGGTGACTCCATTCTGTGTGACGTTCTTACCCTGTGTCACAGAAGTTTCCCAGTGCATGTGGGAGGGGAGCAAAAGAATGAAGGAAAGAGCAAAAGTCTGACAGTTCAAAAGCACAGGACTCCCATAAGAATAAGTTCGGCTGTTGGAGATATAGCTCAGCAGCACAGCACCTGACAGGCAAGCACCGAGTCCTGAGTTCAGTTTCCTGTACCAAAAAGCAAGCAAACAAACAAAAGAATAAGCTTGGGGGTAAAATGGGGCTAAAACCAGTTGAATAATACTGGGCCCTTAAGGTAATGGTGCTCTTTGTTAGCCTCTATGACAGTATATAGCTTCTTGCTTTCTAAAATCAGGACGTGTTTTTCATAGAATACAGGAAATGCTTCTGAATATTGCATGTATTTTAAGAGTGACGGATTTGGGCATGCTGCCCCAGGGCATCCATTTGCCTTTGATATATGAACTTCATTTTTTCTCCTCTAAGATCAGAAAAATAACAACATTTTTGCCATCTCTTTCAGAATTTACCAGAGGCTCAACATATCGCCTTCAGTTTTTTTCCAAGACAACTCTTTTATTTCTTCCTGTTCAACCTTTTCTTTATTTGAAAATTCTCAGGATCTATATCTTCCTTATACTGGTTCAGTTATTTGTATGTATCTTTTATTTCTATTTAATTGTACCTATTAGTGGGTTTTTATTTTACATTTTTCATTAAATCATCAATAAAATTAATAAAACTTATTAAGCTGGGCTAATGTAATACTGTTATGTATGTATAATCATCGTCCACCTTTCCCAGAACACACACACCATCTAGAATACTTTTCTGCCCAAAGCTGATTTCATAAATTAAGGTGACCCTGGCTCCCTTAAGAGCTCCATGCAGTTGTTGCATGGGCTGCATGAGCATGAATCTGTGTTTGTATATCCACTGTGTCCTTGGGGGCCATGTCAGAGGGCCACACTCACAAGACAGAATCAACACAGGGCAGGGTGGGAAAGCAGGCAGCAAAAATGATTGAGGTATCCTATTTACATGATGAATGAAATTATTATTAATTAACATATATTACATATTACAAATATATATATTAAAATATATTTTTTGGTTTCCAAAAAATTTGAAACTAAGAATATTCAGCTCTTGAAAACTATCCACCAAAGTCTTTTTTGGGCCGCTGAAGTGAACCTGGGCTCTCTTGCTGTCACTGACACCTTTGTGGATGTCTGCAATTGCAAATCCAGCTGCCCACCTGCACCTACTCAGGGGAAATCATTCTCTCACCTTTGGAATGCCTCCCCCTCACTGTAGGTTGGATAACAGCTTGGGGATGATACAGTGATGAGTCATGAGAGGGTTGTGAGCCCAAGTGATATTTACAGGCACCTCTAGTGGGCAGAGAGTCGTCCTAAGATTCAGACTTGAGCGCTGCTCTTGATTACTCATCATCCAGTACCTCCTATCTTCTGATCACAAGGCAGTGAGCTTCTTTTCATTTGAGTAACTAGAGAGTGGGATGCTTTGTTAATGAGATGTTCTCACTCCTCAGTAGTGTCACAATAGTTTAACGGTTCATTCTGATTAGCAGGTGCTCTGCATTTTACTGGAAGATATATATTCCGAGTATCTGGATGAATCATAAGCACATGCAAGGTCTTGCAATGACAGAAGCATCTTCTACATAAAAAACCCACCTTCTACATAAAGGATTACATCTCCAGAAAATAAGCTTACACTGCTCTGCCCTGAATCCACGTTTCAAAATTAGGTAGTTAATTTGGGTGGAAAAAAATCTTAGTTTGATCTACTTGCACTGTCTATGTTACTGAGACTAAATGAACTATGAATGACCTTTCATGCTACGCAATTTAGTGGATATGTCTTGTTTGGTAGTTAGAACAAAGCCTGTTTTCTGTTAAGTAGCTTTTCTGTGGCAGCAATGAATTTGTGGTTGATTTTGAATTTTCAACTGAAGTATTAGCATCAAAAGAGGCCGTTGTCCAGAATGAGAAATTGTTGTCCCTTCCTGTGATTCTCAATGTTCACCGGAAACATGTCCCTACAAATACTGACCCAGTTCAACCCCACTTCATTTCTCAGAGAGATGAGGTCACATCCTGGTATGGTAGCACTCTGTTGCCTGGTCCCAATAATCAGACTATCACTGATGTATAAAGTGATACTCAGAATTGTAGACTGCACAGCTAGCTAACAGAGGAGGGTACTGTCTGTGCTGGAAATACTGCATGATTCATATTTTCATTGAAAAATTAAAGTCATATTTCTTTGATGTGTCAACAGTGATGACGGAAAGCAGATTACTGATTCTTTGTGCTGAGCTGTAGGGTGAAATCTAGAAAGAAACAGAGCAAATGAGAGATTGTTCTGCAGTCAGTTAATGTGAACAGTGTTTCTCACGAATACACCTAAAGCAGGGTCACTATCCTTGGAATGTAATTCCGTGATGTAAAGGTGGAAGAAAGGGTGCATGAGGGAAATACAAACAGAAATAATTAGCCTTGACTGTCTAGAAAAAGAAATGAACTGAGGCCACTGAGGACATCTGAATGTTAGTGTGAGTCAAAAAACAAGGGTATACATTGAGAGAACAGGCAGGAAGAGGAAGAGACTATTCCCAAAATAATTTGGAGCCTTGACTAGAGGACTGTCTAAGGCTCTCTTGTGTTCTTTTTTGCTTCCTCTAAGATTGTGCAATGTGTCCATCAGAATCTCTTAAAAATTATGAGATCAAATGTATCCCTATTTCAAACATACACCATACCTGATTAAGAAGTAAGAAAAATAAACCCTATTACAAAACAGTCTTTCTGTGTTCATTAAAAATGTATAATCCTAAAGGGATTTGATGGACCTTATCAAATACAAAAGTTACAGTTTTAGTTATGTATCTCTTGCCTTAACTTTGTCTTAACCATCCAGCAGAAAAGTGTAACCATGAGGTATCAAAAGTAAAGCTATATTAACTTGCTGAGCTGTAAAAGTCTCAAGGCAACACCTTCAGACAATTGCCAGTTCTGCTGATAACCCACTATTATCATGGCTATTGGACTATATTGGGTCATTTTGCTGAATTCAAGTACCTTCAATATTTGAACTGGCATCAACTATGAAAAGGTTCTTTTTTTTTCATTTATTTTTATTTTATTGAAATACAAATGTCAATCAGACAGTTTCAAGACACCTTAACCGTACAGATTCGATGAATTAATACATTGCAAACTGTTTTCATAACGTTTTGGTATTGTACAAGGTGTATACATGATATTATAATTACAGATATTATTTTAGCAGATATCGAAAAGGTTCTTTAAAGACCTCTCTAAGCACAGCTTTTGTAACAGCAATGGAACACTCATCTCTAACAAAACAAGCAAAAAAGGGAGATATAAAAAGGACCATTTTGTAGTGAAAAAATATGTATGTATGTATACAAAATAGGTTAGATATACAGCTACTTTCTCTTAGCTCAATGAGAAGAAAGTTTTGTACTAATATTGTTTAGACAAGATATCATGTCTGCATCTTGTCCTCTCAATAACTACTGGAAATACAACAATATACAAAGCATTAATTATTGTAATGGCCCTGCTAACTTGTTTTGAAACTGTTTCATTGTAATTTATTTTCTCATTAAAATGAATATAAAAATTAATTAAAAAGCACAAAAAGAAAAAAGATGTGCAATTCATTCTATAGTCCTTGAAGGAAGGTGAGTGGTAGGTGGTAGGTGGCTTTCTTTTCCGGAAGTAAGAGGGAAGGAAGGTGACCCATGCCCTCTCTCTTTATAGGAGTAACTATCTAAATGATCTCTGACCTTGATTCCCATAATTCATGGTTCTGATAATCATAGCACTTTCCTCCTCCACTAACTTTGATTTCTCTCCACACTTCTGGGGGCTGCTATAGATGTCTGCCAATGTCCCCTCAAACCAAGACTGAGACAGAACCTAAGATGGGCTCCAAAGATACAAGCTCCATCCAATCCCACATCATTGATCTCATGCTGGAGAAAGAGAAGTTCAGCTTCCTCCAGAATGATACAGAATTCCAGGTATTCTGTGGGGAACTCCAAGATGTGCTAAGCAGCTGTTACCCCAGTCCTAGACAATGCTCACTTTCTTTAACAACTCTGCTTCCTCAAGTTCTTAAAAACTGGTTCAATAGATGCAATCAGAACCTCATCAAAAAGACAACAGAACTGAAAGAGTGTATTAGGCTCATTGCAGAAATTTCAAGTAGGGTGGTGAATCTGAGGGAGCCACATACAAGGCTAATTTCTTCTAGTGGAATCAAATGCAATTTTTCATGAGGCCTTAGTTTAAAAAATATGAATTATGTGGAGGACTGTATACCCCACTATATCAGTAGCAAAGACCTTTTCTTGCCAAAATCTTAAAATACTCATATTAAATGGAGTTAGAAAGGCTTTTGTGGCAGAGGTCCCTTCATTGCTTCTCAGGAAGCAGTACAAAGTGGTGGGGGGGGCGTCATTCCAAACTACAGAATAGCAGACTGACGGCCCTAGCATCATTGGTTTGCAAAGACCTCATTGAATGTGACAGGCTGGAAATTTAGGTGGCATAATGAGGCACATAAGCAGTACTTTCAAGGGTGCTAGCAGCTATTTCATAGCTTTTTCCCCCAAGGCCAGTAAGCTCCCCAAATTCATCTGTCTATTTTCATATATTTCCTTTTTCTTCATTTTTCTCCCTATGAAATCTAATGCTCTGACATTTGGTAAATTGTGCCAGATTTCAGATATATATATATACACTTCCCTTCAGGAAATAAAATATACACAGACTTCTTGACCATCTGAATTAAAAGTGAACATCTTACTAGAGGTATATGATCATAATTGTTATTTTCTAAAGATAATCTCATGTAAGATTCATAGCTTGCCTTTTTCAGGAATTATATTTTGTTTAAAATCATCCATTTTATTTTGCATCACCACCTTATAATTCTTTTAATGAAAAAATCATCAAGGTTCATACATAACAAGTATATATTATATTTATTATTTTAGAGAAGGCCAATATAGAACAAGATTGAAGTCATAAATAATGAGAGTGTGCACTCCGCTGAGGTTGTACAGTTAAGATGTCCCAGTTTTTTCCAGAGGTTGACCTCAATTTTATAGGGGATAAAGTATCCGAGTTTGTGGTTTCCATGAAAGGAATTTGTGATATTTTAAATCTAGAAATTTTTATAGGAGGATGTACAAAGAGGAGCAGACTGACAATTAAGCTTATCTTTCTATTTTATAAGCAACTTTCAAGTATATTTACTGATTGCTTTTGCTTTTGATATTCAACAACTAGCTTTATTTGTGATACTACCTGCAACTATTATTTTTGCCAAATATGACTTAAGTCACCTAAGCAAACACAGTACATGAGATACATCATTTTCCTCTGCACAAGAGCTGCTTGTTGAAGCAGATCTGTGATTCATCCAGCATTTTCTATGCTCCCATATTCTGGGAGGATTAAAGGAAGATTTAATACAAGAGTACAATAGCAAATACAATTTTCAATTAGTAGATCTGAACTGATGACTTATTTCCTGCCCTTTCCAGCTGTGAAGTCTTAGGCGTATGTCAGTCTTTCCAGTTATAAAATGTGGATGTTAGTCCTTTTTCTGATAGGGTGATACTTGTCAAAATCTTTCTGAGATCACTGACCCTTTCCTCCCCTCCTCTTCTTGTGTCACTTTCTCTTTCATCCATTCTGGAAACAAAATGTGAACATGGACAGTTGCTCATTTCAGGTGACATACAGTTACTATCCTCTGGCCAAGAGAAGCAAACTTCAGGTGAGTGCGTGCAGACAAGTAGAGCAGAAGACCAAGCTTGGGACAGCATGCACCTGGCTCAGGATGTCCAGCTGCTGGCGGGCCTTGATGCCCTGCTCAGCTGCCATCCTTGTGGTGAGCATCACAGCTCTGCTCACTGGACATTCTGTGCGAGCTCGGGCACTGACTGCGCTGTGTTCCTGAAGACTTTCTGGACAAGGTGGAGGCACACAGAGTATTTTATGGCAATATTGCCCCTTGCGCTCTCCCACCTGGAGTGCTAGTCACAGTCATCTCCGCAATGCACCTCAGACACAGTGCAGTCACCCTAGGGTTAAAATCATCCTCACCATCCTCCTCATCATCATCACTGCCCTCACTGGTAGGGCTTTCTTTGCTGTTATTGCTACAATCTCGGTACAGTGTTATTATGGTTTGCTTCTAGATATGTCCCCAAAGCCTCGTGAAATCATGATTGGTTCAATGCTTGGATTACAGGGGTGAGTGCTGCTGGGAATATGGGTGTGAGTACCGTACCTGGCCTGGGGCATGTAGCCTGCACACAGTATAAGGGAGGGGAATGGGCTTGCTTTCTTCTGTTCTCCCCTTTGACTCTTGCTGTTTTTGCTCTCTTCCTCTGCAGGACCTGTCACTCTCTGCCATGTACCCCTCTGCTGTGGAGTCAGCTGATTATGAACTGAAACCTCCACAACCATGCGCTAAATGAACCTTTTCTTCCCCAATTTTGGGTGTTAGGTATTTTGTCCCAGCAATGAGAGAAGAGTAACCAAGAGAGGTGCTAAGCACATAATGTCCTGTGTATTATTCAATACATCCCACACTACTGGGAAAGAAAATTAAATCCCAGATCCATCACCTCTAGCCACAGTGACCTCAGGAACAATGGAAACTGGTCTCGTGCTAGACACTCTCTCTGCCCACTTTTGTTTCTAATGGATTAGAAAACATGCAGGCTGTACATAGCCCTTCCCAGTCTGCTTGTGCTACTGGATGCATCCAGCTGAGTTGGGGTTCCCTGTACCCCTGACAGGTGGCACCAAGCCTACTCTGATTTATTGCTCATTTAGTTTTCCTAATGTTCACTTCTCATTTTCTTCCCTTTCCCTGGTCTCCTGTCCCTGAGAAGACAAATGTTTTGCTCCCCCTCCTTTCAGGCACCTTGTGTCGTTGCAGCTCACTGCTTGCTGCTTGCTTCCCCCCTCAGCCCCACCTCACATTTTCTTTTATTAACTATGTAATCTCTAGACACTTAAGGCAAGGAAAACATTTTACAAATTACTGGGTATTGTAAGAATGTGAGTTATTCACTAGCCATATAGCTCAGTGGATTAAAGTGCCTGCAAGCAGGCGCAGGGGCTAGGGGTTTGATCCCCAGACCTGCCTTGCCAGACCTGCCCCTGGGGCACACTGAGACAGCAATGGAGACTGGGCATGATGGCAGGCACCAGTAATCCCAGCTCTTGGGAAGCTCTAAACAGGCAGATTACTATGAATCTTATCTAGAGTGAGACCCTGAACACACTGTAGACCCTTCCCTAAAAATAAGAAAAGAATGTGAGTTCTTAATAATTATAATGTCCCTATTCTGAAAGGCTTTATGGTATGTAATTAAATATCTGTGCATTGCTATTAGCCTAAACTAACTTTACATTCTGAATTTTTATACTAATGCGTGTATTATCAAAGCACGGAAGCCAACTTCCTGAGGCAGTGGGATGAGGTTAATAATGCCCACTTCATACCAGGGCTGCATTTTATTTGAAATCAGATGTTGGTAGTACCCAGTGCCTACTAGTACAACTAAGGGTCTGGCATTGTCTTGTGCACTGAATTGTGTGAAGCTGTAAGTGTAGAGCCAAGTTCTGATACAATGGGTGTCCTACTAAGAAGGGGTATTATACTATCTCTTATTTTCTCTTCATCCCCCTGCTTTCCTGCCATAAACAAAAAGAAAGCATGTGAAAACACAGATCTCTAGCTTCTTTCTATAACCACAAAAGATCCCTCACATTCAAAGCTGAATTTACCAGTGCTTTGGGGAGCCAGCTAGATAGAAACTGTAACAGACCTCGTGAAGCAGTGCTGTTCAACTCCAAGTGAATCAAGCACTGTGACACTTTGCATCCTGTATCTAATAAAATGCACAGTGTCCTGCACTGCTCTAGAAGTACTCCTTTTCTTAACATTGTTTGGTCCAGAAGTGCCTGCTGACCTTCCACAAGGAACAGATCTGGCACTTTACCAATGCAATCCCCAGGCTTTCCATAGGAAATACTGACCCTTTCTTGGGTGTGATAGTCAACTGATATATATACATTGGGAGTATTACTTGGTGTACTAAAGGATTTTATTTTTTACTTAAAAACACTTAAGAGGTTCATAATTACAAACAATGAAATGTTAAATGCTTTCTATAAATGTGTAGAGAACTTTCCCAGAAAAGACATGTCGAGAAATATTATTTGCTTTTATTGTCTTTGGGACAAAAGGTTTTGTTTAAGTGATATTTGACACTACAGATAGCTAACCTGCCAACTTGTGAATCAATTAAATGCTGGACATTGCCCAGATTGAGAGGTACTCTTTGAGATATTCTCATCAATAATTCAGGGCAGCAGCTCTCCAGAAATAATCTTAAATGATATTCATATGTAATATATAAATACATCATTTTGAAAATTAACATCATATTTATGTTATAAAGATGAAAGACAGTTTATATGTAATACATGCTAATAGAATTAGCATTTAAATATGATCCCAATAAAAAAATTCAACAGATATTTTATCCTCTGTTAGAATTGAATTTTGTAGATAGAAATTATTAAATTAAAAGGCCAAATGCTATAAAATTACCATCAAAGGAATTTTCTGGTAATAGTGAAAATCTTTTAGTAAAGTCTCAGAGTAAAGAAAATGTAAAACAATCATGAAATGAAAAATACAGATAAAAAATTTATTCTTATCCTCCAGGTCCCTTGTCAATGACTGATCAAGTTCTTATTTTAAAGAATTACAGACCAGATACAAAAGCAAAACCTGTCAGGAAATGGGGGATGACGTCATCTAGAATAACGTTCAAAGTGGACTATCCTACTAGAGCCATGAACCAATAAACAACTACTCAAAAAGTTCTTGGAATCCCTGCTGCTTTTCTGGAAGATCCAGCCGAGCCAAGACCTACAGCTGTCTGCAGCAAGATAAATCTAGAGCAAGCAGCTGCCTGAAGGTAGTGTCACAGCACATCCGGGACTTAATGTGCTCGGGTTGTTCATCTTGCATTGAAGCAACAGCAACCATCTATTCCCAACCGGCTGCAATTCCATCAGTGTGTAATAACCTCATCTGGCACTTCAGAGACTGCTAGACTTGTTTTTTGACCTCACCTCAGGTTTTACATGAAACCCTCTTTTGACTTACACATTACTTTTATTATAAAAAACTTCAATATTTATTCTAACCATGCAAAATTTGGTCTGTATTTGTCTACTAATATTAGGTTCTAAATTCAGAGAACTTTTAAAGTGTATTTTCCATGAGAATATCCATCAAAACTTTGTGGGACCGGAACTAGTCATTACTGTATGGGGGTGCCTGCACACACTGCTGGGTATATGTTATCCCTGACTCCTGCCTGCTGAATCCCAATAGCTTTCTCACTTTTAATTCTCCACCTCTCACAGCACTCCTATTAATTAAATACTCACTAAGGTGCAACATTTCTCCTTTGGGAACCGCTAATGGAAGTTCAAAACATAGGTTTTGAAATTAAGAAGATATGGGTTCAAATTTTAACTTGCAATTTGGATAGATTATTCAAAATTAAAACTAGATTGGAGTTCAGGGTTATATTGAAGACACATAAAGTCCCTTGAAATATTTGAATTAAATATGAAATCTCTTGTATTTAAAAATTGAACTTTTCATTCCATTTCTTGTTGTATAGGTCTTGCTTTATCTTGGTCTTAACCATCCAGCAGAAAAGCATAAAAAACAAGTACAAAAAGTAAAGCCATATTAATATGCTGAGCTATAAAAGGCTCATGTCAACAACTTTTGACATTGCCATTGAAAAACTCACTACCACTATGAACTACTGGACTGTATTGGAATAATTTGCTGAATTCATGCACCTACAGTATTTAAATGACAATGGACTACCTTTCTCTGACAAAACTAAACAAAAAAAGGGACACAAATGAAGGACCATTTTGTATCTATATATTCAAAATAGAATAAATAAACAACTACTTTCTCTTAATTCAATGAGAAGAAAGATTTGTTCTAATAGTGTTTGTGGACAGATATCATGTTTTTTATTTTTTTATTTTTTATTTTTTTTTCTTTTTTTTTCCATTTATTTTTATTTTATTAAAATACAAATCCCTGGTTCTGAAAAAAAAAAGATTTTTAAAAATAATTTTATTGAGAAACAAGTAGCAATGAGACAGTTTCAAAACTGATTAGTAAGGCAGTTTCAATAATTAATACATTGCATATTGTTGTCATAGTGGTTATTCATTGTATAAGATGCAGACATGATATCTGTGTGGACAGATATCATGATATCTGTATGGACATATATCATGATATCTGTGTGGACAGATATCATGATATCTGTATGGACATATATCATGATATCTGTGTGGACAGATATCATGTCTGCATCTTATACAATGAATAACCACTATGGCAACAATATGCAATGTATTAATTATTGAAACTGCCCTACTAATCAGTTTTGAAACTGTCTCATTGCTACTTGTTTCTCAATAAAATTATTTTTAAAATTGAACTTTTCCTTTCATTGAGCAAATTTTATTACTATTATCTCTTCTGGTCTTCAATAGACATGGTGGGAGAAGGGGAAAACACAATGTTCCTTCCTTGCTAATGGAGAGGAATGCAAATTGTGGAAAAAGTCAGGACACCTAGCTACATTTAAGTTTCAGGTAATAAAAAAATAGTTTTGACTAGCATAACTGTGGTATATGTGCTGGGACATATTTGAATTTCATGGACATTCTCAAAAAATGGGAATAAGTATACTGAAAAGTGCTTGTGCTTTATTTAAAATTCAACTTTAGCTGAGAGTTCTACTTTCTTATCTGGCAAACTTACTTTAGTTAATGAAATGAAATGAATGTACTAACATTAATCTTCTTCTTGCCCATGTTTAGTTATAATTTAAAATTAACATGTACTCATTACATAATTTACTCATTAACATGTACATATATTTCAAAGCCTAACATAAACTCCTAAATACAAGGGTATTTATATGTTAAAAGTCTGTTTATAAATGAACCAGCTTTATGCTAACTGTACAGATAGAAAAACTGGACTCATAGCTCTAAAAAGGGTGTTATTTTTTATCAGTACTTTTAAAAAATAATCCAAGCTATGTTTCTAAATGTTAGGCCTCATAGCTAGGCTTTATGGTCCTCTTAAATAATAGATAGCATTTCATACAACTCTGTAGTTTCCTTCAGGAAAGGGAGATAGCATTTTTCAGATTCTAATGCATTTTTTCAAATACAAAATTTATTAAGAATAATTAGACTTGAAGCAAAATTCAGAAACAATTCAGAAAATAAATCACAGAGTTTTTATTTGCTTTCCCCAGTACATATATTCCAATAATTTCAATCCCACTACAAATTATTTCAGAAAGAGGCCACTTATGCAACATAATTCTTCAGGGTAGGGTCAGATAACTTGTCATTCTATAAAGTATAGCACTTTCCCTCTGAATTTATGTGTATTTCTATAATAAAGAAATAAAATGAAAACACAAAACAAATTTCCACATTATTTTGCAAGCGCCACACCATGTGTTTCTTTTATGCTTTTATGATTTTGATCCCAAAATTTTTTCCTATTTTCCTCTTGATTTTCTTGGAGCAATATTATTATTGCTATTCAGAAATAACCCATGCAGGTGTTATGTTTTTGAACTGATCACCATTCACTCCTGGCTACTGTCTGAATTGCCTCTGCTGCCTACATTGAAATCCTTGCCTAAACACAGAGAATTTGAACATGAGCACTTAGCAAGTTATTAGCCCAAGGAGCAGTACTTATGAATGGGATTCTTGCTCTTGCAAAAAATATAGGTCCCTCTCCTCTTACACTATGTGAGGCTACAGCACATATCCACAGTCTATTAACTGGAAAGCAGGGTGTCACCAGATACCAAATTTTCCAGCACCTTGCTCTTGGATGTCAGTCTCATATAGTATAGAAATAAGTTTCCATTACTTATGAGCCATATGGACACAATACTTGTCATAATTCTAACAGACTGTCACTGTTTTAAACTCAGATAATAATTTCCTGTAGCAAAAGTATTATTATCTAATCACAATTGGTTACCTTGAAGGCTATTGTGCTAATAAATATAAAAGGGCTTCATAAATTGTGAATCATTATATTAATTGGAAGTATTGAACCAATAAGATGAGAGTAAATTAGATACATAATAATAAAAAACCACCCTTCATATTGTATTAACTATAGTACTTATTCTACCTCTTTCTTACAGATGAAAAATCTAAGGCAAAGAAAAGTTAACAATTCTGTTCAAGATCAAGTAGAAATTAGTTGTACTGAGGCCCTGAGTCAGTCTAACTCTAAAATGTCTACCTACAGTTATCTACTATTATATATGAGAATAACATTATTTCCCATATATAGGCAAAGAATAATTTTTCCTGTATTATATTGCCACGGAAGTCCCAATCTTCTGAAATGGTCATATTGTCACATTATACATTCAAAGTAGCTACAAAGACAATGACTGACTTTACCCATTCAGGGAAAGACAGTGCTTCCTAGTTAGTCGAGGTTCATGAGTGCTGACAGGCAGCGCAGTGGCACAGTCTGAGGCATTAGCTCACCAGAATGGATGGATCAGCACTGAGGCATTCAGCTATGCTGTGTTTTCTGTTTTACTCACCTCATTTCAGATGGCCTTGTTTTGTTAAGAGACATGTGTGAGTATGTAACATGAAAATAGAGCTGAAAGCTGTTGGAGCAGACAAGCCTCTGTATGCTCTGTAGATGTGCCCTGAGATACAGAAAATCCCACTAGGAGCACATTAAGGTAATGCATGTTACTTAGAAGGAATCTGCCAAGCAACCATATCACTGTTAATGTGCCAGCGTGCTAGGGACCATTTTCAATTTTGCTGCATGGGTAGAACGCTGAGAGGATGCCTCATGCAAAAAAAAAACCCCAGGGTCTCAACACCATGCAAATGCATGTATTGATGGTTCTTCTTTTAATACTGACTTCACTGTCTAAAATGTTGCTAGCATATGACAACCGAAAAATGCAATACAAATGGAGACAGAATGAATTCTATGTGAAAAACAAACTTCATGGCCTGAAATATTTTTAATATTTTGGAAAACTTATTGGAGAAGATGAATTTTAAATTGTAGTTTCAACTCCCTAAACAAAGATTTTTGCCTTTCTAGAAGAGGTAAAGAACTCTGCAGCCAGCAAAGTGTCAATTTACTGATTTTAAGTCACTAACTAAAATTCGTACTCTTCAGGAAGTTTTCAATATATAGGGATGCCGTTCTGAGATATGCATGGGTGCAGTGTGTAAATGAGTATGCTTAAATTCTTTGGGGAAGGCAAGAACGAAACTCTCATTGATCAACTCAGGGAAGTTATGGCATAAAACATTACAAAACTAAGGCTAATCTGATCAAAAATTCTCAGAAATAAGTAAATATAGTAATAAGAAAATATATTGATATATTCAACATAAACATACTGTCTGACATGCAGATTCCATTTATATATACCACTTGGCTACAATCTAAGTGGCAAGATTAAAAATAGTTGAATTATGAATTGCCTTGGCCCCAGAGTAGATTTTAAAATACTGTGATGAAAACAACAGTGCTAAGACAGTAAAATTCTGCATCTGAAAATAACATTGCTGTTGTTTTAATGTGTGAAATGGCTGAGAAGATTTTTTATGCAACAAATATATGGAACTCATATTTCTAACTCTTTCAATCTCACTGTGCACCTTGACTGTTCAGGCTAAGACAACTTTCTTTCCTTGTACCAGCTTCTTGATTTCACTCAACACTGGACTCTATAATTCCATGACATCTTACCCAGAACCATGGGAGTAAGATCAGGGCTACTACTGTTTCCACTACCAAGAAATCCCCAGTTGGGGAATGTGAGATATCAACTGGGGCCCTGCCTCCCTATCAGCCTCCTGAATCCCATCTTCTATAGTGGCTGTCAATATTATAGTTCTGATATGAAAATCTAGCTACAAAACTTTGACTTAACTCCCTTAAAATGCCTTCACAGTGAACTATAAACTTCCTTTACTGGTCATACAAAGAACTTCAAGTTTGGGTCCTTGCCTAAATGTCACATCTCGTTTGTCATTTCCTGCTTTGCACTTTGAAAGCCAGCAATATTGAACCACTTACCTCTCCCTGAACACACCAATTTCTCTTCTACCACCTTGCCTTACACATGCTTTCAGTACAACCACCTCTTCTTTTCATGTGCTTGGAAAATTCACCAGTCTTAAACCTCCAAGAAAATGCTACCTCTTCTGAGAAAGTTTCCTTGACTTCCCCAGGCAAACAGCTATGTCTCTTCTGTGAGGATCTTGATTGAGTCTGTGCTTATGTTCTTCAAAAGAATCATTCTATTGCTTTAACACTCATCTCTCTCCCATCCTATTCAAGTTACATGAGGGAAGGACAATAAATTTACATTTTCATTCTCAGTGTCATAGATAAGATCTGATATGGGGCAAGGCTCAATACACATAACAAAATGAATGAATGAATGAATGAGTGAATAAATGAATGAGTGAAAAATTGAGTGAATGTGACATATATGGTTTCCAAGTGAAGAAAAAGATGGCGCAGTGTGTAGAATCAACTTAGATTTTGAGGAAGGCAATTTTCCAGTGGTTGGATGTGACAACGCTCTACCCACCAGTGCAATCAACCAGAAGAACACTTTATGAGTGACTGAAAGACCCATGGAAACTACTGAGTAGCCATTCTTTGTGGCAGAAGAATTAAGGAATAACCTCAATTCCATTGGTCTATCCAGATCTATGTTTAACTGACCACCACAAATTCAACTCATATACACCAATTTTCCAAATAATCACTGTTCCTCTGTTACTTTGTATCTTACTTTTCTCATTGCTGGGACAAAATACCTCACACTCACAAGTTAAATTACAAAAGGTTCATTTAATTCTATTTTGTTGAGGTTTTGGTCCATAGCTCACTAACAACCACACCCACTAGTTCAGCAGTTCTAAAGGTATTACTCACTCCATCTATAAATATACACTCCTAGGGCACTCAAAAACCTGAAACAATGGTAACTCTCACTGAAAACTGGAAAACACTGGTATTATTTGGAAGTCTAGAGCTTTGTTCATTTGGCTCATTGACAGTTGTTCAGAAAACTATCGTATTTCTTGAGAATAGAACATCTCATGACTGGAAGTAATTTTAAAGGAATACTATTGGATGCAAGCCCATCTGCTATATTGGCTTCTATTATTTCCTAATAGCATAACAACAGTATGCATTGTTTTATAGAGGTCCTTATCTTGGTCTAGGAAGTTTATATTTGTAATCCCATGGTTAAGCTATTGGAATCTTTTCAAGTTAATTTCAATGCACCACTTCCAGTGCAACCCATGGTGAGAATAAAGACAATACAGCACATTTATAGTTATAGGGGGCCAAGGGGTTCTAAGTTCAGCTATGGTGATGGATATCCAGAACAAAGGCCTTGACCCAGGGCTGAACCTAGGTTTTGTTCAGTCATAGAGGAGGAGTGGCTTGAGGATCAATGACTGAAAATGGCAGGAAGTAGGTGAGCACTGTGAGCTGGGCTAAGCAGGAGGCCTGTATTTACCTGTGCAATATGCAGAGAGAAGGTTATGCACAGAGTAATCCGCATGACACAACTGAGATCATAACTAGTGTTTTGGAGTCTGGTGCTTCAGTTCTGATGTGTAATCTTTCAAGCCCTAGGAAGTCATAGCCTCTATCTCAAGGTGCAAACTCAGCCAATAGTGTGGAGCATTAGCTTCCTCTTCCTTCTCAACCAGACTCATAAAGAGCAGCAGGTGGGGCTAACTAGGGAAACACACATGCTGTCTTCAAAGGCCACCACCGGTAGCACTTCAGCTAGACCAACATGCAGTGCGTAAAGCCAATTAAAGGGATAAGGAAAAGTCCTAGCCAGAAGTGTATATATCAACTCATGAAAACAGGGTCAGGCACAGCCAAAATGGAGACAATGACCCTTTGGACGAGAGTTGAATGTGGTCCTCCACGTTGGTTAATATTATTATTATTCAAGATTTCCAAGACTGAGTGTGGTGGTGCGCACCTGTAATCTCATCACTTGGAAGGCTTAAAACAGGAGGATCACTGCAAATCAGAGCTACGTCATGAGACCCCGAACACCGTGTAGACCCAGCCCTAAATACAGAAAGAAAAAAAAAAGATTTCCATACATACATTCCAAGGCCTGGTATGTTAATGGATAGGTGTTCAATTAGCAATGAAACCAATGAAAAGCAGCTTAGAGGTATACTCTGTAAGTTAAAAGTCCATAAATTCAATCATACCCATTTGCCTGTACTTTGCATATTTAATATTTTTATTCATTTTTAGAATTCTCCATGAGTTCATTAAGTCATTTTCCAGTGTAATTTTTTTTCATTTTTCAGTGTTTTGAAAATGGACTTAAACCTGGTCCATTATGAATTTGTTCATAACATTCTAATATTCTGACAAGGGACCTTTCTGGCCCTCTGGTGATAACTTTGCCTACTTCTTAACTTTAGTTAAAATAATTTTTATGCACTGGGATCCTTCTGGGATAAATCTGCAATCTGGTCATAAAATCCAAAGACTTGAAAAAAATTGAGAAGTAGGAACCATGATGCAGCAGTATCACACATTTAGATTGCTATGTACTATTACATTTAATTAGATGACTCAGTGTGTTTATATTCATTTCGAAAGCAGTTGTGTTTATGCAAAGGATGGTGTTTTTAATTAAAATAAAAAAAACAAATTGACTGCAGTTTGAATGGTAGCTAGAAATAAACAAGGGAATGTAGAAGGAAGGTTTAACTAACTTTTAATTAAAAACAAAGGGACTTTACAGGATTGCAATCAATCAATATTCTCATTCATTACAAGAAAGAAAAAAAAAAGATTACAAGGTTAAACTAGAGGTTTAAAGTTAATAATTTTGTTGGCTTCTCCTTTATCTCCAGTAAGATCCTTGGAGTAAATAAAATTATGAAAGATTTTTCACAAGGCTAGTATCATTGTTAACTATGCAAAAACAAATCTGTCAAGCTTTTGGATTCTAAAAAGTTTTATAATATTCTAAAAAGTTATATAACATAATTTTATAATATTTTAAAAGGTGATTATTTATATATATATTCTCCATAATTATCTTTTATTTAATGTGCATGGAAAAATGTCAGCGCTTCAAAAATAATTCTTCCACTTTAACATTAGGTCAGGCTACCCTTTGCCAGGACTGTGTGTTCATAAAGGTGCCTTTCTAAACTACTTCTTTCATGAGATCAAATACAAAAAATCATGGGGAAAGTTTCTGCCAATTGAGTTGGATTTAGAACCATTTTATCTTTCCAAATTTTAGTAGGGCCAAGACTGAAAATTCTGTCATCAAAGACAAAGAAGGGTGAAACTGAAGACAAAATATTTGGAGCAATTTGGTTTGACCAACATTCTGTAACAGTGATTCAGTTCCAGAGAAAGCCCGGTTTAAAATGAGGCAGAGCATAGACATCTCAGTGTCTGCTGGGCCTCTCTACCTGTTTTTCCTAAGTTATTCAAACATTTCCCAACATCAGTTCAATTCTTCCTCCTCCATCTTATTCTCGCTGTGGCCGGCTCAGTTGCAAGAGTGTCAGCAACTCTTATACAGATGAGAATCTGGCATGTAGTAGAAGTAGCGCTGCTACTCAGTAAGAAAAATATGGCTTATTGAGCTGGGGATGTGGTGCTGGGCAGAGCGCCTGCCTGGCAAGTATGAGGTGCTGAGTTTGATTCCTAGTATATCTATATCTATATCTATATCTATATCTATATCTATATCTATATCTATATCTATACTATATGTATAATTATATATATATGATTTATTTTTAAAATGGTGCCTAAAAATAATAAGGCATTTGGTGAAAAAAAGAAAATAAAATTGAATATTTACCCCATTTCTTACAATTTTCCAAGGCAAGGAATTAAAAAGAAAACATGGGTAACTTTTACCAACACTGAAGAGGAAAACTTCCTGTAAAAGGGACAGATCAAATTATATTTAGTTCTTATTGATTAATAGAAAACAAGTAATAGAACTGTAAAGCATATTTGAAGTAGTAAGTGATTTTCAAGTCCTAAAGTCTTTAATGTACAAAAAATTATGCCTGCTAATCCACTGAGGATAGAAATATGAAAAATGGGTTCATATTTACACATGCACTTCTAGAAATGGATTTTAAATATATAAAAACCTACTATGCCTTTAAAATTATACAAATTTTAACTTAACTATATAGATATGTAAATGTGTCTGTTAGTTTACCAAATCAGTGTAACAGTTTTTGGAAATTATGTCCACCTTTTTTCACATGCCTAGAATTCTATGGGGCTTCCATGGCGCAAATCATATCTTGTCCATGATGGGAGCTTGGGGAAAACAGGCACTTTCAAACACTCCCTGCTAATAGGCCTACAAATGAGTAGACATTACTGTTTTAATGTCCAGTGGGACACAAGAACTCCACCCTTAGAAAATTATTTCCCAACAGCCAAAGCATCGCAGGCTTTGCGCTGCCTGCTCCAGGGACTCTCCTGCACAAGGTTTATGGTGTGAGGCAGCCTCTCCAGGAGCTGGGTGCCCAGACGCTCCCTGACCTAGTTTCTCACATCTGTGTGGTAGAATATCTGCAAGAGTTTTCACTTCTGCTAAAGTGCAATGGCTAAGATGTGAGGAGAAAAAAACATTTCATCTCACAGAATTTACCTCAGTCACACATGGTGTGTACAGAAAATAGAAAGATGCATCTGTTGAAAGAATGAGCCAGCAGTTCTCTATGGGTGCTGATCTGGGGCAAAAATGTTTTTATATTCTAAAAAGTACATTTTTACTGAAAAAAGAAATCCAGAGGAGTGCAGATATGTGCTATGATGCACAATTTTTAGAGTGTTTTATATGTACAGTTTTATGGATATATACAATATAAAAAGACAATGTTTTCAGGAAAATTTATAACATAATTTGTTAATAGTTGCTATTAAGATACTGAGTGTCTAAAAGGAACAAAGACAAATGCAAAAAAGGAAGGCTGAAAATGTAAAAAAAAAAAGGTACTGAGAGTCTAAAAAAAGAGTACTTATTTAATAATATGTACATTTTATACTCTTTAAAAATATTGTAGATGCACATAAGAAGTGTGTTATGACTTATGCTTAGATGTTTCCCCCAGGTGGTCATAGCTGGGGCATTTTGGAGGTGGCTAGAACTAGGGTGTGTGTTGTGGCTGGGATTGATTCATGGTGCAACGCTAGAATGAAGGCTTTAAGAGAATAAAGTATGGGTAAGAAAGACGGCTGCTGTCATTGCTTGCCGCTGACTGCTTGCTGTTTGCTGCCTCTGGCCTTCTGCCTGCCTCACTTTGCCACGAACTGTTTCTTCTGTGTGATGTTCTGCTGCTGTGCCACTCTGCCTTGGACTGGACACCTCTACAAGCTATGAGCCAAACATCTCCTCCTTTAATGTTGTCTGTCTTGTATTTTTGTCTCAGCAATGAGAAAGGTAGCCGAGACAGTAACCAGGATAAATTTTGATCAACTAATATGACAAAAGTTTAAAGTTTAAAAAAAAATATTACAATAAAAGACACATTGATATTAATCTCCCTTGAAATACTCCATCACTTATCTCAGCATTCTTGGTACTCTCTGAAGCAATTCTGGAAGTCCTTTTTCTTTTTCTTTTTTCTTTTTTTTGGCCAGCACAGCCCACCCTGAGGGTGGAGCTGGGGTAGCATGTGCTGCTGGGGATCAAACCACAGTCCCCTGCGCCTGCCTAATTTTGCCCACACAAGCACTTTAGACTGTTGAGCTATCTCACTGGCCCCTGGAAGCCCTTTATCTTGAGTGTTTCCTTGTGCTCCCTTGGCTGCCTCAATATGGAATTCCAAGTCAATCATTCAAAAATGTTCCTTTCATGGTCTTTGATTTTGGAAAAGAAGTCAGATGATGTCAGATGTATTGAATTAGATGTAAGATTCCACACTGTAATGTTTTTATGAGCCACCTAGCCACTGGATAGTATTTGGCTGTGTCATTCACTATAGTTTTATCACATCTTGTAAAGACTTCTGTTCATATTTTCTCAACTTTTGAGTTTCTAAATTTGATATATCCTGTGATCACAGCCTTTTATTCATTGCAAAGTATTCAAAGTATTTTTCCCAAAAGGATTAGTGTCGGGAGCCGCTCTGAGATGGCGGCCGCTTTTGGCTCCCCCGCCCATCGTGTCTGCTAAGATAGCGCCCACCTCCGGCTTCCGGGTTTTTGTTGCTGTGCCTGGGCCCCTCCTGTTCAGAGAAAGGCCCGCCGTTTTTTATGATCCCACCAATGCTATTTAAACACGTGTGCAATTGTGATTGGTTTGTGAAATC